>VNKC01005024.1:0-83372 GCA_008042775.1 Drosophila pectinifera
AACAGCCTTCAAAACAGCGATTCGGGATATATATGGCATTTGGCTGTCATTCCATTTTTGGCCAAATTATGCTCTCCAGAAGACCTCAAGTATGCGGATATTTGGGTCCTTAAATTGGCATTTTTATATCATAATTTTTGGAAAAATCAAACTTAAGAATAACTATTACTTGGCCAAAACAGTCTTCAAAACAACGATTCGGGATATATATGACATTTGGCTATCATTCCATTTTTGGCCAAATTATGCTCTCCAGAAGACCTCATATACTCCCATTTTTGAGTCGACATTTTAATACCCTAATTTCTGAACAAGTCAGAGTAAAAAATAATCATAACTAAGTCAAAACAGCCTTAATGTCAATTCGGAAAGCGTTTCCATGTTGGTTTTTAATTGGTTAATTAATATGCATATTTAGTTTGGAAATTTAAAGAAATACATTTTTTGCAAAATTTTTACAATTTTAATGATGTAACCCCTTATCAAATTTTGAAAAATTGACAAAAAAAAATTTTTTTTAATTTTTTTATTATTTTATTGTCAAATAATTAAGATTTTAACGACGAATCGGGTACCATGCTTCATTTGGCTATATTTTAATTTTTGGAAAAAATTATGCTCCCAAGAAGACCTCAAAAATACGACATTTTTATATACATATCCATATTTAAGCCAAAACTGCATTAATTTCAATTCGGAAAGCTTTTCCATGTTAGTGTTTATTAGGTTTTTTAATCTGCATACTTTGTTTGGTTATCAATTAATTTTTGGCCCTAACATGCTCTCCGGAAGTGGCTATTAACTTGCGAATGTAAAATCAGGTCAGAACTCGCGTAAGAAATTGTGCTGACTGAATATAAATCAGGAATATTTTCTAATTTAAAATTATTGTATATAATGAATGATTAAGTATGCATTTATTTAATGTTATATTTTTATAAATATGTAATATATATATAAAGGTTTGAAAAATGAAATTAAGTCTCAGTTGTCTTTGGCCAACCGTCTCTCCTCATATTTCCCCTTGTTTCTCTTTCACGTTGTGTTTACTCGTCGTATTTTTTCGTCGCTTGACCGCTCGTTAGCTCTCTCGTTAGCGCTCTCGTTAGCTCGCACCTTTGCTCGCTGATTCATTCGTGCTTGGCTTGCTTGTCACAATAAACTATGTCTATTGAATCTCGTTAGCATACTGGCACTTTCAGACAAAAATACACTAATAATAAAATGTATACTTTAAAATGACGCCATATTATTATGAATCGGAAGATGTAATCCTTAAGAAATCCGATTTTCCCTTCTCGAAATCCCAGCAACCGAGCAGGCGACTAGGTAACTTGTCAGGAAAGCGGAGCCTTCAAACTCAGTTCGTTTTACATTTCCTAGTCTCTTGGATGTTATCAAAGATTTCAGTAGTTTTTATTAGCCCAAAAGAATCGGTTCGTGTTTGATCAGTATTAAAGGCCCACACTCAGTAGTTTTACCAATATTTTTACCTGCGATGGACATCACGACAGCCAGTGTAGTGTACACCAATCACTTTTACGCTCCAAATTTCGTCGGCGACCAGCTGCAGCCTCAGTCGCAGCCGCAGCATCAGCCCCAAATTATCCATGCCAGCTATGTGGTTAGCTCCGGACCCGGCCTAGGTCTCGGACTGGGGTCCGGGCACAATGCCACGGTGGGATCCGGTTCCGGCCTGAGTCCGCGGGCCGTCTACAGTGATCTCTATCGGTTCGAGGACGGCGGCGGCGATGCGAGCGGATCGCTGCTGATCGGACAGCACGAGGATGACTTTTGCGGCGAGGCGAACGAGGAGAGCCAGATCTCTACAAGCAGTTCATCCTCCTGCCACGCGGAGGCGGACACCCTGGACATTGATGCAGAGCTGGCGGCAGATCTATGCATTGACCTGTCCAAACGGGGTGAGATGCCCGAGATGGCAGAGGGCAACCCAGAGGGGGATGACGACGACGACGACGACGACGATGATGATGACAATGAGGAGGAAGGCGGGCATTACCCAGCCGCCATGGTGGACAACGCACAGTACATCGTATATCCGCCCCCCCTGCCGCTGTCGCCCCACTCCCCATACATGACCGTCGGCCAGGAGCTGTACATCATCCAGCCGGAGACGGTGTTCGTGCTGGGCATGCGCCTGAACGTGACCAAGAACGACATCATGATGTTCTTCGGCAAACTGGGCCTAATCAAGCTGGACGAGGCCACCGGCAAGCCGAAGATCTTCGTCTACAAAAACAAGCTAACGGGGCGCTCCAAGGGCGAGGCCACCATCACCTACGTAAGTCCCTACTCGGCCCAGGCGGCGATCAGCTGCCTAGCCGGCAGCAAGTTCATGGGCCAAACCCTCAGCGTCCTCCCCGCATACCTGTCCATGCGCAAGGGCACCAGCGTGCGCTACAGCTATCCGCGGGACCTGAGTCCCGCCGACCAGCAGCGCCGCCAGAGGCTACCCAAGTGGAAGCCGGCCAGCGACAACTGGGTGTGCCTGCTCTGCCGCAACAGCAACTTTGTGTGGCGCTCCAGCTGCAACCGGTGCCAGGCCAGCAAGCTCACCGCGGCCGAGGGTCAGGGTCAGGGTCAGGGCCAGGGCCAGGGCCAGAAGATGGGCTCTGGGCCCCAGCCGACGGAGGAGACATTGGGCTCTGCCAGATCGGGAGCGGGATCGGGATCGGGAGGGACCAGCGCCCGACGCAGGCGACACAAGAAGGACTGGCCCTGCGGCTTCTGCTTCAACCTGAACTTCTGGTACCGGCTCAAGTGCAATCGCTGCCAGGCCCCGCGGGCCGAAGCGCTGGCCACCTCGGAGTCGGAGGAGCCCTGGGAGCTGGTGCTCAGCCCGCCCTCGGCGGAATAGAGGTGTTGTCCTCGTCATAGTGTCCCTATATCCGTATCTGTTGCCGTTTGTGTACCCGTATTTGTTCAGTTCATCTGTTTCTCCTCCTGCTTTCGGTCTCCCAGAAAGAATTACACTAGATTGGAACTCATTCGCCCCAACGAGAACGCATCCTATACAATCCTAGATCCTACATCACAAGCGGCTATAAGCCTCAAAATTCCTGTTAATCTTCGTCGTAAAATAACGCTTTAAAGCAATGCGATATAGTAAATACAATTCCCGGTTGAGCCCCCGCCCACGAGTCCCACGGAGAGAGTGGGACAATGCAGTGCAGAATGGTAATCCACTTAATCCGGGCAACTGAATATTTTGCCAGGGCACAAAGGCGTCCCAGCCCCACCTGGCGAGCACCGAGCACCGAGCACCGAGCAGCGAGCAGCTCTAAACGTTTAATGAATTTATTTACTTGCCTGACGCCCGCAGCCAGTGGCTCATTGGCTCTGTGGCACTGCACTGGAAAATCACGATATCTGTTTATGAATAGTCTAAATTGTTCAAATATATTCAACTTCTTTCCAAAAATTCGGTTTAAATGTTTTTATTTTTGGGATACTGACGATATGCGGGGAGTACTTTAGGGAGAGGTTTAATTCTTCCCTTTGACTTGCTGGAAATAATTATAATTACAGGTATCTCTTACCTAGTTCTAATGAAAGCTTTAATTAATAAATGAGTTAATGCAGTGTCATACTAGTTAGAAAACGTAAGAGAACTAGTGAGAAGATCTCAGCAAAGTTATAAAACAGGCACTCAGGGCTAGCCTCATTTAATCTTAATATCCATTGCAAACACATTTTGTTCTCAGTGCATTAAAGTCAAGCCACTTGAATCTGTGTCCCGCAAAGCCACTGGACAGACTGGCTGCCTGCCGCCCGCACCCTTGTCTTGTGATTTAATCAAACTTTGCTCCGGCCAAATCTCTGCCACAACAGCTCGGGTGGCTGAGGCGTCAGGTGGGCAGCACTTTTGGCTGTACCCGCAGTTGTGGCGATCCCCAGTCCCCAGTCCCAGTCCCAGTCCCCAAACCCCAATCCTGGAGCCTGGCCCACTCGGTTGTGTTGTGCATTTACTTTGCACTTTCTTCCGCACGAGCAGGGATGGCAGCTGGATGGATGGATGGACGGATGGAGGGGTGCTCCAGGGCCGGGAGTCCATTGCTTGCTCTGTCGCCTGCGGGTTATTTGCGTAGCTGCAGGTGTTGCTCCTGCCCAGCCAGCAGAGCCAGCCTGACGTGCCCACAGTGTCGCCGAAGGAGCAACGCAAATGCAATAAACACCATTAGCTGCAACGACTCCGCTGGCCGTCGGTCCGCCCTGCCTGGCTCTCCCCCTGGTCAGGCAAAGTTCCCTGGTTCCCTGGATCTCTGGCAACGAGGTGGGAAGTTAGATGGAGGAGCTTGGAGCTTGGGAGGGGCAGAATGTTGCCGCATCAAAATGCAAACGCGAAAGGCGAAAAGAACCTTAAGTGAATTGAATGGAAAAGTTGGAAACTGCGGGAGCAAGCGGGTGGCGATGCCACAAAGTTTCTGAAGCCTGATTTGTTTATAGTTTCCAAGATTGTCTGTTTTTGTGGGCCATTTCGGGCTTTACTTGAATATAATTAGACTAACTTTATTGATATTAAAGGAAATTAAGCTGGAGCATGAATGCTGTTGACAAAATAAGACGAGTTCTTGCAAAACAACACTTTTTGTGTCTTATGGTTTCTTTATAAATGAGTAATAAATAACTGATCCATCTGGCTCACTTTCAAGAGAAAGCTTCACTCTTTTTGGTCTGCAATTACTAAGTTCTCCTCCCTTTTATTACATATTTTTAGAAGCTAGCTTAAAGAATCTTTATTTTATGTTACAACATTTCAATTAACTTTTTTCCTTTGTTGGGTTTATGAATATAAATTCATTTAGGTTGTGAGTTGGCTTGTGAAAATCAGTCAAGCACCAAACACTATCAAACACAGTCGCACACGTCACACTTATAAAATTAAAAAATATATATAAACAAATATATATATATAAACAATTATGAGGAGAAGTATCACATCAGCGACTTCGAGGAGAATTCTAAGTGCGAGGGCAGGCGGTACCCTGAAGAAGATCAAATTGGACAAAGGTGTGGCGGTAGAAACCAAACACCGGGACTATGGATACCTCAGGGCCCACCAATATAGCACCCCCTTTCCACAGAAGTCCAAGCCCATCGATCTGGATGCCGTCAGGGCCAAGCTGGAGGCGGAGAAGAACGAGATGTCGTGCAAGAGTATCCACAGCGTGGGCGCGGCATCTGTGAAGTTCAGCAGGGAATACACGAATACGGACACTGAACGCGGGAAAGCCTTTGCCCTGCGGCGCAAAGTGTTCGACGAGGGGGAGTTTACCGTCTGCAAGGGGAGAAAAATAACCGACTCTTTTCACCCCACCGGAGACGAGCCGCGGGAGGATCAAGAGAGAACCTTACGAAGCCGCGAAGCACGCTACTTCGAGGAACTGACGAACTACTGCTTGGCGCATAACATTGAAATATCCAAGGGAGCTCACCAGTAGCAGTTCAGTAATCTCTGTAACCGGGTCTTCTATCTATGCAATCGAATTAAGAGCAGGAATAAAATACAGGATTTGAGATTTCTAGCTCATCGTCTTTGCCATATCTCTCCTCTTTGGCGTCACTCCGAGGGGATAAATGATGCCAAGTGTAGCCAAAGAGGTTGAGGCCTCCGAATGTGGTTACCCAGTAGTTAGTGCCTGCTACTGGGGCATTGCATAAATACTGTGTATAAAAGTATACTTTGGTATCCTGAATAAGGTCTAAACTAATGGCTCACCCACAGGTGAACATTGTGAAAGATAATAACACAGAAATACCTCTTCCCTTCAGCTTAGTTCCAACATTTACTATTAAACTACAGAATGTAGAATATATATATTACCCAGACCTCCGCCAAATATACCTCTGGGCTGTATGGATACCGGGTAGACTAAAGCAACCGCCTCTTCGCTTTTCCCGGACACTTGCAGACATTTCGCTTGCAGAAATCCCCTCAACTTCACCCACATCCTGGCAGCAGCCTCTCGGCCCCCCATCTCCTCCTCCGCCTCCGCCTCCCAGCTGCTGTGGTTCATTGTACTTTACGAGCTTTTTCAACGGGCTGAGCTCGCGACTTCCGCGTGTTTTTCCACCATTCCGACTGCCATTTTGTTGCGTTTTTGCCGCGGCTTCAGTGCCTCCGCCTCCGCCTCCACTCCAGTCACCACTCAGCAGCCTTTATCCTTTGTCTGTCGACGCACGTGGATCGAACAATGGCCGGGACGACGGCAGTGTTGAAATGTTTGGCTATAAATTATGGCAGCTCAGATCGACACCGCGGCTCTAAGCGCAGATTGGCGTGGCTGTGACAGTTTTAAGGCTTTGCTGCACTCTCAGCATATCGCGTATACGCAACGTGTTCAACGGTTCGGTTCGGTTCGGTTCGGTTTCTAGCTGTCATATTGCAAACGACACGCCGGGGAGCCGGCCCCGGCCCCGACTGCCTATTTTTTCGGTCTGCGGTCGCATTGCCCCGAAAAGTTGCCCGGACACAAAGTTACCATGGAGCCAGCCAGAAACGGACGTGAGTCTGTGTGTTTTTCGCGTCCTGACAGCTGTTCGTGTTTTTGGCCATGGCCAAAACTGCAAAGAGCAAACAGCAAATTGGCAAAGGCCGTCACATTAGCGCCATTTTCCACTCTGCGGTCATAATTCACTAAAATTAATTGTCGCAATCGAGTTTTGTGTGGCCGCGCTGTGAACTTTGGTGGCTATTTTCGTCCCGGACTGTTCCTGCTCCTGCTCCCGTTCTTGCCCCTCCTCTGGCTGCTCTATTCAGTGTCCGATTTCAAAAGTCCCCGGGGTGCGGTAAATAACATTCGGGTGACTTCTGCTCGGGGAGTCTTTAAGCGGCAACCGGAAATTGTTAAAGGGCCGGATGCGGTTGCGGACTCGGAGGCATTAACTGAATTTGGTCACATTTAAATCAAAGCCTTCCACTTGACGAACTTCGAAGGCTTGCCAAAAATTATTTTGGCTGTAAGAACCAGTGAGCCAGCTTTCCGGCGCGTAGCCCTCCTAATTTCTGGCAGCTTTGCCCCGGCCCCGAACGCAAAGGGAAAATTATGCAAAACATAATAATAAAATTTAATAAAAAATACCAGAGCACGCGGATCCCGGCCATCCGGGGATTCCCCTGATTGTCCCAATGTGTAATGGGCTCCGCTAATGCTGCAACATTTTATGCAAATACATGGACCACAGCCCGGAGCAGTGGACGCTCGGGCTCGGGCTCGAGCTCGGTCTTCTTTGTACCCCACTCAGCCGGCCATCTTTATCAGGTATTTGTTTATGCAGCTGCCAAGTCGAGGCTTATTTTATTACATTTCTTCGGGGTACTCGGAACTCGGAACTCGGAACTCGGGACCAAGTCGTTCCGTTTATACAAATGGCTTTTGGAATAGGCAAATAAGTACTTGGTAAGTAAATTTCGGGCACCACCTGCTCACCTGCGCTCAGAAGGGGCCATAGGCCAGGGAGCCTCAATCGCTTGGCGCTGGCTCATAAAAATAAGTCAGGAGACAACGATGTCATTCAAACAAGCTCCAAACAAGAAGTCGGCGGCGAAAAGTTGCAAACTTTGTTTTGTTTTATTCGTTTCGGGTTATAAAACGAACGAACGAGTGTAGGGAAAACTTCAGAGCGGTTTCGAAAGTCGGCAAATACCCGCGCCGCAGCAGCCACGCCCATTCGGGGCCGGGCTGCCACGTGGGCGGAGCGGAGCGGACTGTAAGGCTAACTTAAACAGTGGATATAAATCTGAAATATATGAACAAAGTCGATGTATGCCACTTTAAGCAATTCTATTGACTTAATACGAGTAGGAAGTGAAATATCATCAAGCATTGGTAAACTGTACAAAAATTCAAAAGCAAATGTGAATGCTTTGGAGTTGCCACACTATGAATAAAATTGTGTCAAAGATGCATACGGCCACACTATACCGGAAGGCTGACGAAATACAATCACACTAATAAATGCAATGAGAAAATTAAACCAATTTTTAATATTTAAGTCGAGAACAATTGATTCTTTATACTCTTTGTACTGAGCCTTTAAATATTTATTCCATTCCAAAAATTATGTCAATTATTGCTTGCTGATTTAAGTATTTCTTCAACTTTGGACATTAATAACAATTACAGTTTTGAGAGTTTATATATAAACATTCATAATTTTGTACAAAATTGTTAAAGCTTGCCAAATTTTCCTTAAGTATACCCCCTAAATCAGTCAGTATTTCCCACTGTTCATCCAAACTCGATCCGGTTGCCCCCGGAAACAATAAAAACGCCGAGTTCACAATGCGCCCGGAATAAAAAGTGCTTATTACGCCGTATAGTTGACTACGGGCCTTTGTCGACAGCGGCGGAAGACCGGCAACAATTGAAATAAATGAATTGGCCCAAAGGATTGCGGGGCGAAAAACATAAAACGGAATGGCACGAGTGGCATATGCGAAGGGATTTCGGCGATTACGGCTTAAATTTTGGAATTCCAATCCGCAAGGGAGGCGGCGGCCACTTTACGGGTGACTCGTCAGTGCTTATGCCGCCGCAAATATTTTAGAAGCCGGAGGCATTAAATTGAAATTGAAATCAAATCGTCAAAGGCACCAGCTGGAGATTTAGGGCGTCAGCTTAAAGAGTTACGAGTCCCAGAAAATGCAGGCGGCATATGTAAATCCAAGGTTTGCTGTTTCGAAGAAGGGACCCCACACTCATATCTCAACTAAGCCAATTTCAGGGCCCAACGCCGGAGGAGGAGGGCTCTGGCACCTATTTCAAACTCAATTAAACACGGAAAGGCCATCCGGCTTCCGCCTGCCCCTGCCAGTGGCCCTGCCCTGGTGTGTCATGAAATTCGCCACGGTGGACACAGCTGTTCTTTATGTGGCTCCACCGAGCCACCGAGCGGGTGGGCGAGTGGGCGAGTGGGTTTATTGTGGATGCAGTCTGAACGAGAGGATTAAATATTTGAATACAGTTGCCAGCCAGCCGGCAGCCTGTCCTGTCCTCTCTGGGTTTCGTTTTGATCTCACTTAAAGGGCTTCGAGTCCTGTTCTTGGACCCACAACTAAATAAAGAGCTTCGGTCAGTCCCGAAACTTTTAATAACAGTTTGCCAGACTTTAACACGGTATGCCCGGCAGTGGCAAAGCCCAGAGGATTTCCTTGGGGGCTTCTTGTGTTCATTGATTGGGAGATTCATTAAAAATATAACCAATTAATTCAAGCCCTGACAACTGGACGTATACCCGTGCCCTGTTGCCAAAAACCAGAGAAGAACGTCCAACAGAAGCCCCTTTAAAATCTGGCCCGGCTTTCGGCCCTGTTTGCTAGCTTTTTTTGGCACAGGTTTCGGATTTATCTCGACTCGCTTCCGTTGGCACAGCATTTAAGTTCACATGACAACATCAACATCAGCAACATCAACAGCAGCAGCAGCAGCAACATCAGACACACAGGCAAAGACAATTCAACGCCGACAAAAGGCACAAAACACACGCATACACAGCCGTGGCACATACACTATGTATTGCCGATTAGAATGTTTGCTGTGTTCCGGTCATTTGCATACATTCCGCATCCGAGCATTGGGGCCACGGCACACAAGAGGACACAGATTCGGACACGTGGACAATGGACACGGGGGCACGTGGACACCTCTTGACCCACCAGACTTTGCATTTAAATTCGGCAAGTGACCCGCATGGTGACCATGCATAATTAGACCCAGTTTCGGGGCCTTGTTATGGACCAAATATTTGGCTTGTAAATTGATTGCGCCTCGTCAGTTTGCTGGCATGTGCTAAGTCCCATGACAAGATCAAGGACACCATTGAGTGGACCCATTACAAATTCATCTATGTCGAATTCCTTTTATTTTCAGTTTCATTGTGTGTCTGGAAGCTGCATAAAATCGAATAAAGTGAAACTGTAACATCAGTGGAGCTGACAGACTTTAATAACATTTTAAGGGATATTGCTTAAAGATGCCTACGGGAGACTGACTAAATATAATAAGAATAAGAATAAGATAGCAGCCATTAATGAAAATATAGAATAATTACGTGGTTATTTTTGTGTTAGGAGTACGATGCCAAGGATCTATTATTTGGCTTTATAAATTCCTGTAAATATCAACGATTAGTGTTAAGAATAAACTATTGGAGGCAGAATCCAACAAAACCGGGAACTCCCTATACCTCTTCCTCCTTAAATATATTTCTTTTATTCCATAACAATCATCAATTCCAGGCTGATTGCCAGAGACACCTGGCCAGTGGAAACACAGACACATTCAAATGTCCCGAAGTCAACGAACCAGCAATGTCACGTCCACTCCCGCTGTCCCTCCTCCAATCCTTCTTGTCGGGACTCCCAATTCCCATAACGTTCCGATTTCCGATCCCAATTGCTGACCAGTGTGCTCCAGTGCGGAAAGCTTGCCAATTATTGTGTGCAAAGTCCATAAATAATATGGCTGGCATTGATGCACGGAGCGGCATCCGTACAGGGCTCCAAATGATGCCACTTGCACTGAGAGCTGGAGCCTGCCTATTCCGGAGGCTAATCTACATTTATGCCGGCCGGAAAGCTCCTCCCAGGCTTCTTTGCCTGACTTCTGGTGACTGGTTACTGGTGGTTGGTGGCTGGGGGCTGGTGGCTGATGGCTCTGTTTGTCCCCGGCACACATTTCGAGTGCTTTGTTTATGTGGAGCACACATTTCCAGCTCAAGACATGGAGCCGTCGTTTGCATAATAATTTAACTCATTACCCCCGCCCACTTCCAGCAGTGTCCTGCTTCTGCTGCTCCTCCCTCTCCTTCTTTTGGAGCCCAAACTAAATAAGCATAAGTAAGACACATTCATTTGCCAGACGACGAGTTCTCCTGCTCCGTTACCAAAGGATTTACGGCGCCCTGGAGCCCTAACGAGGTAATTTCGAGGCTCTAGGAGGTCAAGATGTGACGACGACACTTGCACACCCGCACACCCACACACCAACACCCACACTCCCACACACATGCTGTGATGAATGCATCACTCTGTTTACAGCGCTCATTACGCATACGACACGTGTGCCCGTCTGCTAAATGCTTTGGCATTTAAGCTGTTTTAGTTTCGCTCTGAGCGCTTAGCTCTCCAATCGCTTTCCCAGCTTGTCAGCATAATTGATTTGGCTTGCCATGGGAGTCGCAGTGGGAATCGGAATCGATAGCTATTGGCCCGGGGGCACTCTTAGAACTGCAACTTTTACTTTAAATTTGCATGTTCGTTAGCCCGGAGTTCGGGGAGCAGGAGCGGGGTAACGTACCAGGTAACGAGGCACATAAAGTGTTGCAGGTGAAAGTTTCGTGGCCTCCGCTGCGGTTTCTGTTCGGCGCCCAAGTTCCAGGTTGCCGCATTGCATTGCATTGCCCAACTTTTTATTGCCTTCGCGGTGCTCTGCTTTTGCCACTGAAGCCGGAAAAAGGAAAACTGAGGCATGCTGAGGCTAAATTACTTTTTCAGTTTCTTGGTGGTTTTTAATCTGCTTTAAATGGCCTTTAATCTTTGATTGCTTACTCTGCTTAAGCCTCTAAACTGTATTTATGGGTTTTGTGAGGTATTAAGATCCTGGGCCACGTTGATCATTTAATAAAAACTCAGCTCACAATGCATGGCTAGGTGGAGACTAGGATTGGTAATCGGGGTACTCACAGAATTATTCCCTCTGACTTCTGCCATTTTATGCGTTTCCTTTTGCCTCTGGGGAGGAGGAGTGTGGGCCTCCTTGCACTTTTCATGCTCATTCTCGCTGTTCTCTAATCTATATTGCTCTCGTTGCTTTCCCCGTTTTTCTGTCCAGGTCAGTGTCACCACCCAGCGGGGTTCGCAGCGTCCCGGGGAGCAGCTTCGTCCGCCTGGGAAAAATCCCTGGCTGTGCTCTGGCTCATCCCGCATTTTCCGCCGCTTTGGCTGCACGGCTCCCGATGCAACAGCAATTCACTTAAGTTACTCAAGTCGTTGAGGGCATAACTTCCGCTCCGCATTCCGGCAGACGACTACGAGGACGACGACGACGAGGACGAGGAAGAAGACCCGACCCAATCATCCCGGCACCGCCACTCCGCTTACTGTCTTAATGCCGATGCTCACACACTTTTCATGCGAGTCCCTATACGCATTTGCCATCCTTTATTTTCAGTTCATGCACTCCTGCGTTTAGCCCACTCCGCTCTCGTGTGTGTTAGTGCTTAAACTAGTTGGATTACGTTGGCTATAAGGTTATAAGGCGATTCTATACTAAGTCGAAGCCGTATGAATGGAGTAAATATTTACTGTGCCGCCGGGAGTACGATTCTCATGCTGTTTGGTCTGCTTTCAGCCTTTGAACATTGCACATTTATCTAAATGTATATTATGGCTTTGGCTTTTAGGGATATTAATCGGAATCTTAAATCAGAAATAGTTTCCCTCTATAGATTTAATGAATTAATAGTTCCCAACTAAGTTTTCTCAGTGCCTGCTTAAAGCCTCAGAATGATTCTTGATGCTGCACTTGGCGCCGCGGCGGCTCTTTAATGGTCGTCAGTGAAATGGCCTTAACTAGATCAGTGAGTTGCCACCAAGATGCTAATTGCACTGGATTCGGGCTTAAAAGCATCGTCTCGGCCCAAAACAAACAGTGGAAAGCGCAAGCCGCCGCCGGCCGAAGAAAGTGATTGCGTTCAGGTGTGAAAATCAGAAGCGGTCGGCGCTCAGTCCTCAGGTAATTCTCGGACCGAACGGAAGCACCATGAGGCTGGAAACTGTGACCGCTCTTTGGGGACTTGGATTATTCCTCACCCAGCTGCAGCTGTGCCTTGGCGGTAGCCACCTCAGGCGCTTGAGCAGGTCGCTCATCTTCCCACCGACGAGTCCCACGCGTGTTCAGTTCATCGGCGGCATTGGCATACCCGTGGAGAACCTGCACTTCGAGTCGGTGACCTCGGGCTATGTGCTGAAGGCGGAGTACTTTCTGCCCACCAACGCCACGGAGATAACGAGGGTCTACCTGAAGCCGATGGCCATTACGGGGAGGGACAAGGAGCCCTCCACCTACGGAGCACTCTATCGCTGGATTATTTACCGCGGCATCGAGATGGTCATAGAGAACATGGGTCTGCCCGGCAGGAGTTGTCTGCTCCGGCTGATTTGTGAGCACGCGGCGCTGCCGATGGACCACGAGAGCGGCCTGCTGGGCGAGCTCCTGGACATAGTCCTGACCCCATCCCGCTCGGTGGACCAGCTGGGCCACGCTACGGACCGCGAGTACCACACCTCGGAGCACTTTGGCCGGAGAGGCGGCGACTGCAGGGCGACCTATGCCAGCAGATGCCAGCGGTCGCCCCTGGAGCTCATCAGCCTGCTGCTGGAAGTGAATGAATAAAGAGTTGTGCGTGAAACAAAGAACTTTCGTTTCAATTGCTGGTGCCGGCTGTCCACAATCACGTATTCGCACATCCGGGGTGCGACAATTACAAAGTTGATAAACATTTTAATTAGTTTTGCAACGCAGGAGTGCGTGATCTGCCTGGCAATCAGCATCAATTGTAATTAAGGGCTCACCCGGCTGACGGGGCGTATGCGTAATGTGGGAAATCAACAAGCAAACACACAGGACACAGGACACCGGATCACTGGCGTACTTAACTCGCTTAAATTTAAATGGCAAACACAATTTGCGTGAATTATGTGACGCCTACATGCGAATCGCCCGGAATTTACTGCTTTCTCATTAAGTAATCCAGGACACGTATGTGTAGGACACATCCCGCCCGGCTGCTAATGGGCTTAGTAAATTCGGACAGTTCGAAATAGGAGCCAGGAGCCATGAGCCAGGAGCAGACCCGGACAGCCGTGAAATAATTACACACATTCAATGAAACGCGACCAGAATCGGAGAGGCGGAGTCGCAGGTCCCAGGCCCTGTTCTGGCATTTCCATGCCAGAATGTGGAAATGAGTTTAATATTAATTAACAGCACGTCAACGCATGTGGCAAGTGGGAAATCCTACTTCCATTCACCCCCTAAAACCAAAACCCATACCAAAGCCCACTCCGCTCGGTCATTAGTTGAACGGTTTTGTGTGTGTTTTAAAACACTTGGCCGCCGGGCTTCCATCTGGGGCTGGAGTGTTTCAAAGCCATAAACACAACAATATGAAAATGAAATTCTTTTGGGTCAGCTTGGGTCCATTTGTCTTCAATTTCAGTTGCCCTCGAGGCAAATTTCGGGCCCCATATGTGTGTGGTGGGGGTCGCCGTAAATAATTTAGCAAATGCAATTTTTCAGGCGAACCCTGACGGGAGCCGGGAAGGGGGCTCCTCACAAAGGGTTAAATTGTTGCTTACCTTGTATCAAAGATAAACAAACTTGTTTACTCCAACCCAGACAGAGTGCGTGGGAAAAAAAGCCGAGCACTGGGGCACTCGGGCTATTTATTAATATTTCTCTGAAGTATCAGCCCCACAGGGTGAATTCACACATTGTACGAATTCGGTATTCATTCGAGAATTTCTCCGCCCATAAAGTCCTTAGCTATTCCGACATTGCTGACATATGAGGCGTTTCCTGTCGCTTCCAGTTCTCCGCCGGGTCAGCCCTCCGCTTGAATATGCTAACTGCAATCCTTTCGCACTAAACATAATTTAAAGGCGCACGCCACCGGGGAGGGGCGAACTCCTGTCGAAGGTCCTGCAGTTTTGTAGTGCGGAATTTATGGGCAAATGTGGAGATAAACTTGCTGTCATTTATCAACGAGCCGTTGCCGGATTGCGGGCCCGGACCGGATCCGGCAACCAGGTCCCAGATCCCAGTTCCCAGCTCCCAGGTCCCAGGTCCGGGTGCGAGTCCGGCCACTGCCGAGTGCCGAGTGAGTGTGCCTTTTGAAAACATTTTGACTTGAAATGATTACGCCAAAAACTCAACAGATAAAACCCGGAGCACGGAAGCGACCATAAATCAGTAAGTAAATGTGACTCGGCCTCTCGGTTGGACTCCCTTGCCTTGCCCTGCCAATGATGAGCCCGGATTGGGCGGGGGGAGGTGGTTGTCAGTCCGGGGTCCTCTGACTGTGACTCGAGTGGCGGATGGACGAAGGTAAAGCGGCCAAATTGCAGTGGACAGACAGGCGGACAGAGCACAACTCCGCCGTAGATTGGCAACATTTGATGGCAAAAGTTACGTTCGCATTTATCTTTCGAGCAAGTGTCACTTGTGAGTTTCTTGAACCACAGCCAAGTCCGGTCTGAGCAGGAGAGACAGCGGCAACAGCAGGAGGAGCATGGCCAGCAGGACATCCTGCTAAGCAACAGGGTTGCCTAGTGGGTTGGCCCTTAAAGGGGTTTCCGGCTGGCACTGATAAATGTCCTCCTGATGGGCACTGAACACAGTTCCCCAGAGTTCAATAAGCAGTTGTGATGACTCCTCTTTAATTGTTGCAAAATGGGCTACAATCTTATCGCTCACTTATAAGAACAATACATTAGGGTGTGATTTAATTGGCAAATACCCTTTAAGAAGTTCAAGCTTTGGATATACAGCTTTTACAGAAAGGCCAATTCTTACTCATCAAGCAAACATAATATATGTAACTTCACTATCCTACCCTTTTCTTGATACTTGGTAAAAACTATAAACATTTTCAAGAAATTTATAAAGAAATATAACATAATTCCGCATATTCATAAACTGAAAATCAACTCAAATCTTTTTAACTTGCATCCTACCATTAATTCAGTTTCTGTCTGACAAATCATGTTCTTTTCCGTGCTGGTAATCCTCGAAATGGTAATTCTGTCCCTCCGATGTAGTGGCAAATTCAACGTCTCCGCAACTTTGACAAATTAGCTTTGTTGGCCTCAGTTTGCTGTTATTGTTATCGTGAATCATTTCATTTCAGCTTGCCCTGCATCATTTTGATTTATGTGGCGTTAAGTAATTATTATTTATGCTTTGTGCCCGGCTCACAGCTCCCAGCTCCCAGACAGGGAAACACTTTCAGCGCACAGCGCCAGCAAGCTAATGACTTGGAGTTCGTTGGCAGATATTGCAATTTGCATATGCACAGAGTCGGCGCTGATTAGCATAATAAAGTGAGCGGCATCCGTTGGCCGAGGATTGTCAGTCGGAGCAACACGTCGTATGCGCAATATTAATTATTCAGAGCCAGGCAAAGGCGCCTAGAATACTGAGGAGCCGCGAGAGGGAGCACTCGGCAAAGGCAAAACAATGCGACACTTGTCCTCGTCGCCGTCGTCCTCATCCTCGTCCTCCTTTTCTTGGAATTCCCAGATTTGAATTTAAACGGGAATCCTGGGAAAAAACATGCCCGGGCCATAAACGAGCCATTTTTACCCAAATTACAAAAATGTGAGCAAACATTTTATTTGCTCTCAGCTTGGAAGGCCTCCCGTATATATATATACAGTCTGATATAAATCTTTGCCAATTTCCATGGGGCGGCAGCCACTCTTTCCTTTTTCTTATTTGCCTTTTAGTTTATTTTGTTCATTTTGTTCTCTTTGGGGGACTCTTTTTTGCCTTTTTCCTTACTCGCTGCAATGACAAGAATTTGAATAATTCGCCAAATGTGCCAAGTTGAAATGTTAAAATTCCCAACGACGCGTCGCAGCCCCGTCGCCGGAAGTTGGCAAGCGGCCGGGAGCTTCCGGTTTGGCAGAACTGGAGTCACGACCCGCCAAATGATTGCTAAATGAATGGGGAATGGATCTGGGCGAACGACGCCCCCGAGGATGCGCGGCGTCGGCAGGATGCGACGCCTTAAAAACTTCGCGCTTAATGCATCATTAAATTTATAGCCCCCGAAATAATTTAGCGCAATTTCGCTAATGTGTCACACCATAAAACAAATCACAAATGTTGGTTTCCCCCAAAGTTTTTCGCCCCTTGTTATCGTTCATTTGCCTCCCTGTCGGTTGTCTTTTCCGCGAAATATTTCTTTTGGCACCCTGACAATGGATTTCATAATTAAAATCAGAAGTTTGCGCCGCAAACTTTGTTCAAAAGTTATGGGAGTTCCACTCGTGGAATTCACCAGTGAAAAAATCGCTAGTGAAAAATTCACCAGTGAAAAATTCACCAGTGTAAAATTCACCAGTGAAAAATTCACCAGCGAAAAATTCACCAGTGAAAAATTCACTAGTGAAAAAAAAAATGAATTAAGCCATTAAATTAATAAATGGGAATATTACAGCTAATAAATATATTTCGAGGTATTAGAGTGAAGTCTATAGATGGTTATAGCTTGATCTGTTTAGAGACAGGGACAATGCTATATATATATATATATATTTTCAATTAATTATATATTTTCTATTTAATTATTAATGCTGTAATAGTCCTGCAAATACGACATGCTTTGTAGTTGGGCTTTAACTTCTTTAACAGTCAGAGAAATACCTTCGAGTTCACTTTAATTACCGCTTAAAATTCTAGCGAACCTACAGTTCTTTATTTCTCTCATAATTCTCCTACGTCTTCCCTCATTTCCATCGGGAAACCCATATCCTTGATAGCATGCTTTCATGTTTTCCCGACTTTCACGTCTCTTTCAATGGCATGCGGCGCCAGCAAGTGCAGCCTGCAGGTCCTTCGAGTGACTCCTGTTTTTCCCGGAGCTACTGCTGCTGCTGTTATTCTGCCGGCGATGTCAGTTCGCCATTCTCGGTGTGATGGCTAAAGAATTTTTCAATAAACGAGCCGAGCGCAAATATGTATGGAAGGACCGTTCCGTACCATTCCGTTCCGATCCGCTGGCCTCTTATTGAGCAAATTAATAAAGCCGTCGTGCCGGAAAATGTCAAAGCATCTTGCGCGTGGCATGCTTCCGGGGGCGAGGCCAGGAATTTTGCACAACAGATCAAAACAGGGCAGCAGAGATGACAATTAAGGAGATAAGTGATAGGATACTGGGGTTATAGTTCAAGGGGTGCCGCAACTAATTTATTTTCTTCTCTCTATTAGCGGCCAGGCTCCATCCATCATCCATTCTCCTGCCCTGGGCCGCCACGAGTAAGCCTGATAAATTCCACGATTTTGGGTGCCGTCAACATTGTATCTGCGATGCATATGACACATTGTTTTCAACGCCAGCGATCCGCTCCAAAAAGCGAAAAAAGCAATTAAATGGGCGACTTTTGTACACTGCAGAATAGTAATTGAATATGGAGAGTCGTTAAAAAAACATATATTTTCCTCGAAAGGTATGCCTCGTTCAGTAGGTAAATAATTACCAAAGTTATGGCCATAAATAACTGGAAAACATTCAGCCATAAATTCTGGGGTAACATTCTCAACCTTATCGGGCGAAAGGCCTTTCTTCTTTCAGTGTACCCACACACTTATGCAAACACGTGGCATATCTTTAAGGATACACTCTAATGGGCATTGCAGGATAATAACTTCCTTGGGCCGCCCGAAGGGCCAACGGGGGAATCCTGGGGCATTTAAGCGCCGCTCATTTATCACAAATTTCCCATTTACCAACACGACTTGTCCGAGTCTGGTAAAATTAATATGCGAAAATAAATTATCTGGCCAAATGAGCAGCGTTTACCACAGCCGCCAAAGGTTATGGATGGGCGCGGCGGAGTACGGGGAATCCCACTTTCACACGCGATTTTTTGTGTCCGGCCAGCGACGCCGGAGGCTTTTCAGCTTCATCAGTCACAGGAGCGAGCCCGGTTGGGCCCAAAGCAGTGGGCCTTAAACGACCGGCAAATAATGGCCGGGAAGCAAACAAACTCGAAATTCAAACAGCGAAATACGCATACGATATCCCGTCGCTCTGCAGGGTAATTGAATATCGGTCAAGTGTGAAGGGAACGGGCCAGGCTGCTGCGTAGCCACTCAGCCGGAAAGCGATAAAGCCCAGCCGACTTTAAGTCGGGTATCCCTATTTCCATGGCTTAAAGCCCTCATCCGGTAAATCGCACTTTAATGGACGGCATCTGATTGTCGGACGCCAGCCGCGTTTAAGCCGGCTCACGTGCATTGCCTCCCCCGATAATCTCCCCAACAACGAGCCTAATTTGAACGCATTCATTTGGAAAATTAAAAATTAAATTGCTTGTCTCGCTGCTCCCGCCCTGCCCCTGCCTGATATGGGGAATATTGTAACAGTGCTCAGCAATAAATCTCATTAACGAGCACACAAAACATAAACAGCCAGCGCACAGCCGGCGAAACTGGCGGAAACCTTCGAGGACATGACCTCCTCGCTTTGGGAGCTCCTGTTGCCAAGCACTCGGTGATTAACAAAGAAATTGTGAGCAGTGACATGAGCCTGCCGATTTGATTGGATTGGCTTTTAATATGGAAGGGCCCACGAAAATGAACTCACGGAGAAATAACCTCAAAGGAAATTGGGAAAGTTGAAGCTTTATATTTAGCAATGGTTGCTTTTTGGGGCCTGTATATTGAGAGGGAACTAAAGCTTTCTAGAGCTCCTTGATTATAACTATAAATTCATTAAAAGTTAGACATATATAAGGCTCAAACTCTGTGACTGAACATGGAGTTTCAAGAGCGTCTGTTGACTTATTTAAATCAAGACCGCTGATTTTTTCCTATTATATGTTTTGGAGTGAAAACAAAAGCATATATCCTATATAAATTGAACCAAATCAAATAGCACTTTGTGTGGAGTCCCCTTTCATATAATCGGACTAAAAAGAACCACATTTCTTGCATAAACAAGAAAATGTATTTAAATCCAATCGAAACATTCCATCCCAGTAAGAGGAGTTAACTCGCTGGCAATCCATCATAAGCCTGTCAGCCGCAATATGCGAAGTGGTTGCGGTTCAGCGCTCCTCCCTCAACCCTTGAGAGCCATCCTGTTGCACCATATGCCATCATATCATATGCCTTGTTGATAAGATTATTGTGCGAAGATATTTGCATACAAGGCTATGAGGGCACAAAGGTCGGGCGGGGGGAATCCATGTCCTTGTTGCCGGCGTTTCCTGTAGGTTTAAATTGTATTCCGTCGACTGCCAGCCGTCGAGCAGCTGCTCGGCTACAACCTACAAATTTGCCCCTAAACACTCGAAGCCGGAAAGCAATTGCCGCTCGGCGTGGGCGCCGCTGAAATATTAGCCTCGTTTGCCAGGACTCGAGTTGCCTGCTCCCTCTGGCACTTTATGGCCTCTGATTGCATTCGGTTGCCAGAGCGAAAATCACGTGGGCCATCGAACACTTTGCTCTCGTATCTTGCGAATAAATATTTAAATATTTCCAGAATTGCACTCGTTTTTCTGTAGGAAGTGCAAATGATAAGACCCTCCAGATTTAAGTGGGGTCTCGATTAGGGCCATGTTTCCAAGATCTCTCTTAAGGGCTGGGAAAGGCAAGTGATTTTTTATAAGTACTGACTCCCTACTCTAACCCATAAGCCAACTTCAAAGCTGCACACTGGGGGCCAATAAAGCAATGGCCAACTCATCGGAATATTGACGCCTGCCCACTTAATTGCTCGGCAAACGTTCACCAATTCATCGCACACCAAATATAAAGGGAGCAGGAGCGAGGGGAAGCATGTTTTGGCCTTGCCCTCGTCCAAAATAGACGAGTATTTTTTGGCCCCGACAGCTTCCCTTTTTATAAGGGACGGACGCCGCCGCTTCCGCCTCCAATTAGAGTTCTGCTGATTTGGCGCACTTAGCGAGAGAGGCATGTGTTGGGGCAGGACTGGGGTTTGGGCAGGCCTATAGGGGAGGGGGGGGGCCTATAGAAACCCATTAAGATCATGCTCCATTAATTGAGTTGCCATGAAATCGCCTGGTCCATGTGAATGGCACTTGTTACTGGGCCGATTTGGGATGGTGTCAAAACTGTGCATGTTCCAAATGGTTTTTGGCACGCCCACTCCCACTCCCAGTCCCCGGGCCAGACCCCTTCCCGGGGCCACCGAATTAAGTTACACTTGCACAACGCCAAAAGAGTCGCGGGGGGAAGCCGAAGGGGGAGCCGAGGGCAGTGGGAGCAGGCGTTCTGGTCTGCGGAAATTAAATATGCATGGCTATGTTTTGGAGCTCCCTCCCGAAGTCCCCCGGCGGCCATGGGCCGTAATTGTAATTAGCTTCCACAGAGCGCGGGCTCGAGCCGAGTCGAGTGAACAAAGGATCTGTGGGGCGTGGCAGATTTGGCGAATTGGCGAATTTGCGATTGTGGACGGGAACTGTGGAGCACTGGCAGTGGCGAAATCAAATCGACTAAGTGGGTTAGCACAGCTAGCGCCCCCCGTTTGGCCGATAAAGGGCATAAATAATCAGCACATATTGGGTGTGAATGGGATTCAAACAGAGTTTGGGGGAAAGCCACTTGAACTGGACTGCAGATGGGTATTCCCCGGGTATTAAATTACAGCATAATAAGGGTATAAAACCTCTTTGAACATATGGTAAGTGTAAAATGTGTGGCACTGAAATTTAACTCCAATATGAACACTCCAAATATCACATCAGTTTCTATTTCTTTTGGAATTATTTACTCCTTAAACTTTAGAGATAATTGAAAGGATAATCATTCAGTATAGGAATCAGACAACGAAGCTAAGCTATTAAGTAACTAACATTAAGTCTTCCACAAATACCAAGCAATCGCTTCCATATTTTCCCCCAACGTTGTCCTTTTCCACCGGTTTACCTTTGTTTTAGATCTTACTGTGGGATATAACATTCAGTACGTCCGGCAAAAACTTTCGCCAGGTTCTGGGGACTTAAATGAAGTTTGTGCCCGCACTTAACCAAAGCGCCATAAATCAAAACACCTGGTGGGGGTACTTAAGAGCCGTGCCAGCCAGGACGACAGCACAACAATGGGGCGACATGAGCAACAAAGCAGATAACAGTGGAGAAACATGATTTTAGACTTGGGAAAGCGCAGGCCTTAATACCCTACTCGGTCTTGCCTAGAGTCTTTAAGGTTATGAAAACATTTCTAAGCTCTCAATTATGATCAATAAAGTTATATTTATGGAAAATATGGAAACACTTTATATTAATTACATATTACATATTTTTTTTATTAATTACATATTATTGCATATATTTTTATTTATAAAAGCTGTCTCTCATTGCCTCCAGCTTTCGGTATAGTGCATATTTCTACAAGACCGTCTTAAAGTGTATTGTTTTGATGTGTGGCAACACTAAGTCCCTATTACTGAAAGGTCAAAGGAATATGCTTTTATTTTGCTAATAAAAAACTAAAATATCAAAAAGATCTAGCAGATTAACACTAGTTTCTTTTGCAATATATCTGAGCTCTTGGAACACCTCACAAGGCTCTCTCTCAGTAAGGGCAAAACAATGAAGAAACGCCAGCGCCGAGTGAAATCAAAACTTTTACGGCCTCGCAAAATAAGCGAAACGGCCAAGAAGGCGTTAAGGCTGCAACAACAATGCGAACAACAGGTGTTCGACACAGATTCCCACGCTAACACGCACACTGCCACACTGCCACACTCCGCTGGAACACACGCACACACACGCAGGCGAAAGCCGGAAATGAAAATGGTGTTGCCTACTTGCAGGCGCCGCAGCTGTTTTTGTGCGCGGGCCAAAGCTATTTTGAATGCGTGTTTGTCCTGGCAGAGTTCCCTGCGTTTGTTAACTGCATTCAAAAGGGCTAAACAGCAGCACAAGCTCGTCGGCAGAGCCAAGAAATGAAAAGTGAAAAACTTGCGAGCTGAAAAGTTTGTGGTAAAGTTTTTCTCGCACCTTTTGCGGGTCGCCGCTGCTCCGAGGAGCCCCCGCAACGACGCCAGAGAGGATTCTCGCAGCAAAATGCAGTTAAAAACTTGCAGCCGCAATTCAATTAAAACTTCAATGTAATACCACCAAATACACATCCACATGAACCTGCACCAAGATAGAGACGGAGATGGAGTGCAGCTCCTTAGCGCCGGGTTGACAGCAGCGTGCCAAGTGCCAAGTGCCTTGGATGGCTTCAAACTTTGTTGTCCTCCCGACCTCAGCTGTCCTCGTGTAAACAAACGCCTTCGAGTGGGGGCGGGGCAGTAAATGAGCAGTGACTGTAGACTGTGGACTGTGGCGGACTCGGGGACACCAAACCACGGACGGCCAGCAAAACAGCCGGCAGAGGCATCGAGTGGGAGCGTACTCGAAGCGTTATCCGCGCAGGCGCCTTGTTTCGGATATCTGGCAGCTATATATAAGGCGCTGTTCAGGCCAGAGCCAAGGCAGTTGGTTCGTGGCTCTTCTCCGGAAAACTTCAGGAATCGGAAAATAGGAAAACTCGAACTTTAAATTCAAAACTTTAAACTCCGCGCTTCGCTCGCTGAAGTTGTTGTACTAAAGCCGTAAAAACTGTAATTAGTGTGCGCTTGTGGATATACGAAATTTAATTAGCCAGCAATATGGTGAGCCCTGTGAAATGAATAAACAAATAAGTAAACCCTTCAAAAGTCACAAACAAAAATAAACGAAATGCATTCCCGGAGTGGTTATTGAATCAAAGCGACCACAAAGTAATCTAATTTTCGATGGCAATGCAGCTTTGCCTTCAAATCAGATTACAGGCTTTAATACCGAATGCCGATCTGAAATTAGTTGGGCGAGCAATTTTAATGACAGCCCGATGAGTTGTTCAGAGTGTGCATAATATCACAAAACTCAGTTGATTGTGAAGTTAAAATGTAATTTCAGGTATTTTATTACATAATTAAATTATTTGTATCAACGAACTAATGCTGCTTAAAAGCCGGAGGCGAGGAAGAAAAACAATATTTTCGAACTGAAAGTGAAGAAAAACAAAGGTGATTTTAAGCTAATAAAAACTTTAAACTTGAAATATGTGCTAATAAAATGAAAATAAATTAAATTCCTTCAGATACTTGCTCTACTCCTCTTAATTAAAAATATCTTGTACCTTGTGAGCCAAGAACAACTCTGGATTCTGAGATACATTAAGAGGAGGAGACTCAACAAATGTCTGCCGTTTTGGGTAACCCAAGTCACTCATGCATAATATATATGCTAAAAGCACATCAAATTGAATTTTATTAAATGCCAAGTGGCAAGGCAAATATTTTCAAGGCAGCTAGGAGTCTGTGGCCGACTCCTGGAGATTGATTTCGGCGCTCCTCGCTCGTCCTGTTGCGGTAGTAGCTCTCTGCCACATGCGACTCAGAGTGCGAGTGCGAGTGCGAGTCTGTGCCGCATGCTGCTTAATTGCGGAGCAGCCAGCTTGCTTTGAGCCATTCCGCAGCCACAATTTCATATTGTTACAGGAATTGCATTGTTAATGGCTGTTGGCAGCCCTCGTCGGCTGCAGATCCTGTCTGCCAGTCCTGCCAAAATGGGGAAATGGAGCGGAGTAGAGAGGAGCCGGAGCCGGAGCCGGAGGGACAGGGCCATTTACAAACCCATTGGTTAATGTGCAGTCCTCAGTAATGGGCCCTAGCTTTTTGCCCTGTCAGCGCAAAGTATCTGTGGCTATTTCCCTGCCAGGGCAACTCTTGCCCAAATGCAATAAAAATAATCCGAGCATAGATAATGGATAATGGGCAGGCCACCCGCATAATGCACTGATTAGGAGCTTCAATCGTCGGATGATTTCGGCCTGGGCCCCTGTCGAGTCCTTTTAACAACCTCATAGGCAACCCCTGGGAGTAGATTGGAGGCTACATGGGCCTGTACCCTGTACCACTCCCTCTTCCGCTGCCAAACCTGAAACAAAAACAATAACAGCAAATACAGCAAACAACAGCCGCAGAGACGCTCTTCGCCATGGAGTGGCATTATAATTACAATTTGCGCCGCAGGAGCCGGGGTCCGACCTCGACTATAAAGTCCGCATCCGAAGTGCTCATTAAGCTGAAAGGAGGCGGAGGCCACTTAAGTCGGGCGGGTTAACGTTTAACTGCTGACACTACTCCCGGCTTAGCAGAGCAGCCTAATCGGAGCCGGAGACCGAGCCCACAACCGCTGCCCCAATTAGCAAATACGCTTGGCAAATAATCCACTCGGATTTTAATTAATTGGCCCCGGCGTTGTCTCTGTCGGCTTACGCCAATATAATCGACTGCAGGTATACTTTATCTGGTTTTTATACCCTAAACAGAGAGAGTCCCGCTTTCCCCTTGTTGACTGAGATTCGGATTTTCAAATTAATTGTGCGCATAAATTTCCCGGCGAGCATCTACACCTTCCAACCTTTCGGGGCCTGGCAATAAATTCAGTTTCGTCTCAAATAAGTTTGCATAATTCAAATACCGAAGACTGAAATATCTGCCCAGCAAATATTTGTTTAGTTACAAAATGGATTTGCTTCAATTTATTATGATTTAAACGTGCACGGGGATTAAGGAGTTCGGTTAATTGAGTCCGGATTAGCATCCGAAATGGGGAGTATTCTTAGTGGTCAGAGAGAGGAGCTTACCTGCAAATGCAGTGACTGATATCAGCCATTGTCCTGCAGCAGACAGTGCCATGGACAAATCGATAAAAACGGAATTTAATATAGCCGCAGAAGGGAGCCAGGACACGGTGAAATTCTTATGCAGGAATGTCACCGAGCTCCTGGAATAAACTTCGCTCTGGCAGGACCCACTCCGGGTGCCACTGCAAGTGATTTACATATTCAGGACCTGCTGGAATCAAGTATCTCGGGGATAGTTGGCTTACCGATTCAGATGGCGCGTGGCAGATAAAACAGACACAACTATTTAGGCACAACACCCAACACAATTTGTGCGGATCCAACTAATGGCTGGGAAGATTACGCATACGCCCCGATGCCTATACGAATGTGGATACGGACTCGTCCCTATGAGGATGGAGTTATAAAATTAATTTTAAGACACTTGGAGCTTAATCATTCGCATAGATAAAAGGCGACAGTCGTCCCCGAGGATAATTGCGAATGCGTGTGGAACGGCCCGGGACTTTGGTGGGTTTGATTCCTCCGAGGGTTTGGCATGGACGGATTGGCATGGTGCCCCGGAATTCAGGGCATAATTTGGGCACAGAATACTTCAACTTCCAGCTCCCGTTACCCAAACAGGCCCCCAGCTCCCTCTGGCCAATTCAGATACCCAAAAAAAGGACCCGAAAAGGGACTCCCACCCACCACTTGTGGAAGTTTGGCCAAACGTGCTGAGCTTTTAAAACTCGACCGGGGTCCGAGGGTCGGGGCGGGTGTGTAGCTATCAGTTTTACGAGTCCTTGGAGAGCCGCACTTGTTAAACTCACATCCCGCTGCTCACATTGTTGTCAGGCGGGAGGACCCGAGGAGCACTTGGAACATGCTGGAGATTTGCGTGCGCCAACTGCCTTTTGATATTCAATCATCTCGAGCATCTCATCCGTAATGGCTCACACACTGCCGTAAAATAAGATGCCTTCGAACTGAATATTTAAGGTCAACACTCAATACGGTGTCCTGGGGAATCTATTGAAAAATCGCTTGTTGAATTGGCATAACAAACTTAATATTGGAAAGTTCAGTAAGTTAGCCCGAGAGGGCTGTATTTCCTTTATAATTATTTGTAGCAGAGATGCCACAAAAATCTCCAATGATTAGGATCATTTTATATTATAAAATTTAAATGCTTATTTACTCAGACTGCATATTGTATTATATATCAGTTATATCGAAGCATGAGAATTTCGATACATTTAATCAACCCGACAAAATTAATGACTTCAAGAGCTCTTCGATAAATTTAAGAAATCAAAAATATAAGACATTGAAACCAATTTAAAACTGCCCCAAAATTTCGCTCAGTGACAACACACACATGTCGGGATGACATTCAGCTGGCCTTCAATTTGTTCATAATAATGTCCGCCTATTTTCAAGTGTCACAGCGTGGGCGGAAGCATGTTTTTTGATGTTTCCTTTTCCGGAAACGCCTTCAAAGGGAAATCGATGTATGTGGATTCGATTTTAACTACCCGAAAAAAGTCATCAACCGGTCCTGAATAGAACGCGAACCATAAAACAATACAATACTAATTTCGACTTGATGGGATGTCCCAGTATTCCCCAATGGCCAGCCGCCAGCCTCCAGCCGCCAGCCGCAGGATCGCAGCCAAGTTGGCAACCGTCAACCGTCGACCGCATAAAATATGCATTTGGCTTAGCCGGGGCGACTTTTCCGCCTGATTTACGTCCTCGAGCCGCTCACCTTGGCCCGGAGCATGGCCAAGTCTATTTGGAATTCAAAAGCTTTTAACAGATTGTCACTGGCAGTAACTTTGCCAATTTGCAGAAGTTCAACTGAGCAGCGACGAGCAGCAAAACAAAATGGATTAATGGCAATAAAGGCGGCGGTGGCGGCGGGAAAAACAATAACAATTACACTGATTGCCGCCCCCGGAGTATACGCTCAAAGTTGAGTGAGCGACGGCTGGTCAGTGGAACGGAAGCGGAAACGGCCAAATCGAGGAGGGGAGGAGCGGAGGAGCGAGGCCATGCGGGACTGGGTAACTCGGCCGCTTCACGGCTGACTTGGACGCATTTTCAGCATTTTCTGGGCCACCAGCACTGTGGGTCCTGGCAATAAAACAATTGAGGGCTCAATTTTGCGCGCCCCGGCGCATTTGCATTCAGTTCCATATTCGCTCGTGTTGTTCACTTTGCAATCGCTCTGGGACCAGGGGATGCCAGAGCATCCGGGTTCGGATGCGGAGCGCAACTTTGTTAGGTCCGCCGCCGTGTGGAGGCCACATTTATCTTTCGAAAATGTTTTGTTGCTGCTGCATTATTGTTTCCAGCGAACCTGCAATGGCAATGGCAATCTGCAGTGCTTATGTGCGTAAAAATTCTATTTGATTTCAACGTTTATGTTGTGGACTTAACTTTTTCTCCTGCGTCCATGGACCGGAGGCCGGGGCCTGCATCTTCCCCTGGCTGGCCTCGTGCGATGCCATTGTGTGCCCGCCTGCCCAGCTGGCTGCAGAAATATTTAATCCAGATATTTATTTCCTGCACCAGGATACGAAAGCGAATGCGACTCCTTGAATGTCCCTTCCTGGTCGGGCATAATCTTGGTCCTTGAACATACTATGGCCATGAGAAGCTTTTATAGCCGCAATAAATCTTCGCAAATACTGCGTCCCACAGGTAGCATATAGTAGTTACTTACATTTAAATAAATCTGAAAATAAAAGCATTAGTTAAACATGCAAATAAATTGGCATTTGCCCTGAAATATTACTGTTAAACCAAAATATGTCTCTGAGCATTTAACGACGCATGCATATCCTGATTTCCTCTTAGTGGCTAGCGGTGGCACATCCTGTTATCGTTTCTATCGATGACTAGCGATAACCATATCACATAACCTCAAAGTAAATCTCAATAAAACTCTTTAAATGCACAAGAGAAATCCAACAAATCAAATAAAACCCAGAAACTATCTGTACTTAAATGCAATATTCTGTATCGGGCTGCCAGGCAGAATTTGCATAAAAATACCGATGTAGAATTTAATATAAATCATCTCAGAATGTAGCCACTGCACCCGGCAGCCATTATCATGCAAAACCTGGGCTCCATTATTTGAATAGAAGTGGAGACGCCGCTGGAGTCTTAGGTACCTTTGCCCTTTGTGCCTTTGTCCCCCAGCAATGCTTTGCAATCCCCGCTCCAATCATGCTCTATATTTTTTACCTCTCCGCAGCCCAGCTATGAATGCCGGAGCCGTGTAAGTGCCCCTACTGCTCTGGAGAGGGCCGGAACCTAGTGGAATCAAAGCCGGAACGTGACTTTTGCCGAAAGTAAATTGAGCCACCGCAGCGATAAAAGTTGCCATGCCAACCGGCGAGTGGCGCTAGGACACGCGTACAGATAAGGGATCCATGGCCCGGCTTAATCCAGGTGCTCCTGTGATGGCCGCCGATGACATCTATTCGCGGGTGCCATTCCGTCGTCTCCATCTCCATTCCACAGCCACCGCCATGCTGGCCCCTTTCCCACTGCACCTGCTCCTGATCCTGCTGCTCCTGTCAGGGCAGACTGCAGCTGGCCCGGTGAATCCCTGTGCCCACAAGGGCATGGCAGAGCTGATTCGCACCAGTCCAGTGATTGTCAAGGCCCTCGCCGCCAGGGTTTTTTCCGACGAGCTGGAGGGACAGGCCGCGGCGGACACGATTTTAATAACATTAACGCCGGAAACGATATACAAGGGCGCCTCCCTGCTGAAGGTGGCCAACGACGGTGCCGGTGCCGAGGATGCCCTGTCCCCGAGGGCCTCGGGAGTGATGTCCGGGAGCCCAGGCCATCACGCCAGAGGCCAAGGCACGGGCGCCGGCGGCAGCGGAAGTTCCTGGAGCGGCGCTGAGTCAGCCTTCCAGTACGAGGGGTATGTACTCCCGGGATCCCGGGATCCGACCCCTGTCCACTTCCACTTAACCACTTTTCCACAGGCAGCTAAATGCGACCCTCCAGCCGCTGCGATGCTTCGATAATAACATGCTGAAAATGCTGCCGGCGGAATTAATTGCCTTTGGCAAACTGCTGCCCGCAGCAGCAGCATCCTTCTCCGCCGGCGCTGGGAGCGGAGGTGCCGGCCTCCTGGCCTCCAGGCAGCTACAGCGTCCGCCCGTGGGCGCCGCCAGTGATGTGCTGCACATCAGCGTCAACGGCCTGCACCGCTGGACGCCGCAATTCGAAAATCATATCTGGAAGCATTTGGGTAAGCGTCGACTTCCTGTGAGTCCTGCGAGTTACAGAGCAAATAAAAATAATTTAATTAATTAAAATAAATATTTATCTTAAATATATTTATGTATAGTTAAGAACTTCAATGACTTGAATTTATTTTTAAGTATTTCTATATGTTCCCTGCTCTCCACTTTTTTCCCGAGTGCACCTACCCTTTTCCCCACTCGATGGCCTCCTGTCCGCTCCCTGGATCGGCTTCCGGTGCTTCCGTTACTTAATCGCATTTCGCTTGTTAGTTTGTTGCATTGTCGAGCAAATCGCTCCGGTCGGATGTTTGTCCAGTATTGGATGAGCGCTCGCCGGGATAGGGTTTCCCAGAGCCAGGTCGGGTCTCAGATGGGGCAATCAGCGGTAATTGGCACGAGGGACTCGCTCGCCTCCCGGGCCACTCGGATGTCGCAACATAATTGCAGGCGACTATGTTATTTAAAGCCGCTTATGTATATTCTGGCTTTTAAGTAATTCAGCAGTGAAATACGAGGAACACTCAAAATTCCACTACTCACTTGGCTTACCCGTCTATTGGGTCTATTGTGACTCCATGAGCCCAGCCGGGAGATTAATCTTTGATGAAGATTGATAGCAATCGCCGACCCAGTCGGCGAAGTGCTCCTGCAGGCGAAGGACCAAATGTAAAAAATAGAACAAAATATGACGCAGCAGATGTCGCCTCCGCGGGACGGGGGGACAAGAGGAGCAGGAGGCTTTCAGCCGACAATCTGCACCACGACCACTCGAGGGAAGCAACACTTGACTTTTGTGTCAAGCGGCGATGCGCTCACCAAGGATCTGGCGTGAATTGCGCCAACTGAATGGGAGGTCCTTCTTGGTAGGAACCTGGGTAGGCTACTGGGGATCCCACACAAAATTGGCACGATGATGTCTTATTTTATGGCTTTTAGAATAGGGAACAGCGAAGACCAGTCATTCGTGGTCAGGGGAAATAAATAATAAGTAACTAAGATTTATTATTTGAAGTAGGTTTTGAAATTGAATTTGTAATATAGAACTAGTAAAGGAATAGTGTGGGAAATGGTACTAAGAGTAGGATAAAAGGACGCCTTTTAATAAAAGAGTACATTTTTAACATTATTATTTTCCTTTCTTGCCACTCAACCAATGCAATATTAAGTGCAATATTTCAATTACATATTTAATTTGAACTCTCTCCGCGTTAGTCCCATATAATTAATGCCCTTTCTCACCTGAAGTACTCCTGTTTATTGGGCAATCGCCAATCAATTACAGGCTGGGATGATTGGAGCGACTTCACCTTGTGCAGCGTCACCTGCGGTCAGGGCGTTCAGCAGCGCTTCCGCCGCTGTCTGCTGGACAACCCGCTGGTGGACATCAACATGAACCTCAACCTGGCGGACGATGACGAGGAGGTGGAGGAGGAGGAGGAGCAGGCTGCCCAGCAGGCTGAGGCCGCTGACGAGCTGACCGCGTCCAAGGAGGCGTGTAACGACGACGCTTTCGGGGATGGCAACAACGACATACTGGCCGATGACGAGGACGAGAACGACCTGCTCATAATGCGAGCATCGGGCGATGAGGCATTGCATAAATTCGACCGAGCGACGACGGCAATGCCACCGACCAGAGTCCATGCCCATTCCAATACCAATCGCAGTCCCAGTTCCGACTCTGATCCCCCGGCTCCTATCGCCGTGGGAGAAACAAGCGGCGGTAATGAACCACCTGCAGGTGCTGACGAAAGTGTCAGGTTTGTGACGATTGCACACAATGACCGAGATGCAGGTGGGGAAGCAGCCGGGACAGAGGCAGGAACCGAGACTGCAGCTGGACTCGGGAGCAGGAAGGCACGTGCCAGCAATCAGCACAAGAAGCGCAAGCCCGCCAAGAGCGTCGCCCTGTCCACGCTGCTCTGCGAGGGCTACAACATCGAGCAGCGCAACTGCAACAGTTTCGAGTGCAGCGGTGAGTTCTCCAATCTCCTGATTATAGTCCTGCCTTAAAGTTCCTTCTATGTCTTGCTTAATTTATAGCTTTTTTAGTATATTTATAATGTACTTAAAGTATTAGACCTCAAGTTATATCCAACATATCCCCAAGTTCATTACATTACCTAGATAAAACATATAGGTATATGTGTTAAGAGTTTTAAAAAAGGAATTTACAGAGTTAATATTCAACTTATAAAAATAATAATCATATAGTTAGCTATATAATAGCTAGTTTATTTACCAAATAATACCTCTTTTCAGATGATATCAGCGATCTTCTCAAGTTCTACAAAAAGCTCCCGATGGGCGATGACCTGCCCACACAGGCCTCGGATGCCTCAGTAGCCTCCGGCTACCCAGATCCGTATCCAAATGCGGATTTCACCACAACGGGCCTGATGGGCACAGCCTACAGCCCCACGCCCTCGACGCCCTTCAATATGGGCTACATCCGGAGCTGGAGGAACTTGCTGAACTTCACCCTGATGGTCACGCTGCGGGCTAAGGTGGGTATCGCGTTGAGGAGGTCCCATAACAAATGGAGAAATCAGAGAGAGCTGGCCTTTTCAGAACGACACGCGGAGCACGGCGACCATTTTTTCCATCCGCAACGCCACCCACAATCTGTATCTGGAGGCCTGCCAGGATGGACTGCGTCTGTACCTCGAGCGGGACAATGCCACGGAAATGTTGCCTGTGAAATTCAATTTATACGATTATCGCTGGCATCAAGTGGCCATCAGGTGAGTGTACCTTGTAGGGGGTCCATGTAAGAGGGCCTGTTCGGGAGTGGGTGGTGGGCTCAAAAGGCTGGTAGTTTCCTCCATGTGGTGGTGATTGCCAATCACTGTCTCCGGCTGCACACACATGTGTGTGTGGCACTCACTTCGATCTGATGGCCATCGACGCTGACACTTTCGTTTATTTGCATTTTCAATTTATTAGCATAAATGTTTGTGCCATGAAACGCAAACTGGCAAACACTTGACACACATGCAAATGGTAGGGCAACAATTGTTGGCAAGATATTAGGAAGGAGAATTGCTTAAAAATAGTTCTTTATATTTTATATAATTTTTTTATGTTAAATAAGTATGTGCTTCCATATCAAAGACCAATAAAAATAACAATATTGGGTATATTTAGAGTACAAAGGCTTAAATTCTTTACATGCAAATTACGGTGGTTTGAAATAATATGAAAAAAAATGCATAAAAAATAGTTCTTCCTAAAATATAATATTTTGTACCTAAATTTTGAACATAATTTTAAAGATAATTAAAACTACAGAAATTTCTGATAATTTTGTGCTTTGTAATTCCTCTTATTAAAGTCACCGCTTTATCCTATCTTAGGATATTTTAAGTTCAATATTTATTTTTGTCATAAATAACTTAAAAATAAATAGATCAAAAACTATTCCAAATATAATCCATCCCAATAGAACTCATTTCTTTTTGAATGGACATCTTTATCTTTAGAGGCTGTACACGTATTACGTAATCACATTCTTGAAGATTTCTGACACCCTCCCCCTACATAATCAAGAGCAATCAACCTAGGTGATTACGTAATATATGGACAGCCCCTTAGTGCTATTAATTTCACCTTTACTGTATCCCCGGAGCGTGCACATGAATATCGAAGGCCTTTTTTCTTGTTTTTTGCTTTCTGAGTTCTGCTGGCTATAGCGAAACACACACCCAAATTGACACTCGGTTCAAGTGGGCGCCATTTGTCATCGACCGTGGGCACATTTCTCACTGTCAGTGTGGTCCAGGCAGGCCGCACTATTATATGTATCCGTATATATTTTAATTATTTGCGAATAGCTCACTTACTGTTATTGTTTTGCTGTTATTTCCACCCCCCTGCCTGCGTGCAGCATACAGAATGGCGATTTCATATCGATTTACGTCGATTGTGCGTGGACAAACAGCTTCGTTGTCTCCAAGCGACTGTTCACACTGCCCGTGGACGCGGATGTGGAAATTGGACGCGGCTTTAATGTGAGTATATCGAATTTCCCGGGGGAGGGGCACATGCATATATGTACTTTCCGTTTTTCAACTGTGGCTTTCCTATTTTTGGATAGCGAATAGAAGTATATCTCATGTAGTAAAAGCTACAGTCTATGATGACCTCATTGGATCGATCTCATTTCTCTAGTTAGCAGTGGTTCTTCTTGTTATCGTTTTTATCGATAACTAACTAGTTAGTGGTGATAAAGCTTAGTCGCCTCAACATAATTTTTTAGCATTCATCAATTTCACAGACTTTCCAAATTACTCTCATTATTAAGAGACGATATAATATATTATATATATTTAAAACAGCCAGGTCGATATTTTTAGACACTTTGGTCTTTTAATAAATGTATATCCTTTAAAGTATAAGGTAAAAAGTCATAAAAGCAGCATTCAATTTTAATTGAAACAAACAAACAAAGCGAGTCCTATATGCCATTGATAATAATTACGCCCCATGGCCATGTACAATGCGAATTAAACAATTATTGGGCAGATAATTATGGTTTTTGCGCGCATTAACTTTCCCTTTTCACCCGTCGCAGGGGGAGCTGCAGCAACTACTCGTCCTGCCGGAGCATCAGGAGCGGCTGCAGTGCAGCACCAAGCGCACCTCCATCAACGAGGTGAAGCGCTACATCATCGACACATTCATCGAGGACTACGGCGGCAACTGAGTCGGAGGCTACGGAGGCAACTGAACCCCATTGTGGCCAAAAGCCAGACCGCCCAGTCAACGCCAATCGACCGAGATAGCCACTGAATATGCATGGGTATTTGCGTGTTTTATATTGCGGCAATCCACACACAAATCCGATTACAAATTCACCAAAATCAAAACTGCATAGATTTATGATTATTCATTTCATTTGCATATACTACGTATACATAGGGCCCACGGAAGAGAATGAGTATGTGCAACTCTATATATACTAATATTACGCATACGCCATGTGATTTATGCGATAGCATCCCTGGGACGAAAGCACCCGGAAGGCTCTACTCGATTACGGACACATTATTGGTGTCATATTTCGCATGGAGGAGAACCGGCGCGGGCATGTGCTCGGTATTCGTAATAATTAAGCTAATTTGACGTAATACAATAATTGTAAACGCAGAAATAAATACCATTTGCAAGCCGAATGCAAATGCAAAGGGAAAACCAAACGGAAAAATCAAATATAGCGCAACTATGTATATGGTAATAGTGTAATAATAATATTTTCTTTTTATGTGAATGGGTGGGTGGCCTTAACATAAGTATCACACACACAGTTTTTCCATTTTCCACACTCACTCGAGGGTGTCCTGGGCTCGGGTAAGCAAATTTGAATATGTAAATGTGCGGATAAGTATTGTTTGGTCAGCCGGGAAAGTAGTGGAGTGGCAGACAGTCGTGTGTCTGCCAGTTTGTGGCTTTCTGCATTCAAGTGCGCTCCACTAATTTGACAAAGGATCAACTTGTACACTTGGCAGTGTCTCTGGACTTAAGCAGCAGGATTATCCCGAACCCTGGATTCCACGAATTTCGACGGCCAGAGAGAGCTGCAAGCGAATAAAGAGTAGGGAAAAAATGGCAGCCGCACCTAAATTCATAATTTCCCCTTTGGCGGGAAAAGACCCGGCAGCCAACTTCCGTTTATGCGGTTGCTTCCCATCTCTCTAGCCCGTAAATAACCTAGTCCTTACTCCTAGCTTCATCCTTCACTTTGATACCAGGTTCTTTTGGGTATTGACGGGTATTATAGTTGGTATCACGTATCTAAAAGGATACATATGTAAAATAAATATGTAAATCTTTGAATTAGGTTAGAATATTCTTAAACTTTAAATACTATATACATTAACATAGGGTTTTTATATTATGTTTGTTTTAAAGTTTGTCAAGTTGAGTGCTCTTTGTTTTGTTGATCTCGCTGAATCCGCCTCCCGGGTATCCTATGGTCGGGGCTCTCAGCTACAAGCTCTTGCTTATCCCCTCGTCTTGCCCATGTCATTGGCAATTTCTTTGGGGCTTGGGGTTAAAATGTTGCCGCGTTTGGCAAGCTGAATGCAGGCGACAGGCGGTGGAGACATTGATGAATTTCCTGTCGCATCCTTGGCGCTCCCTTCCTGCCTGCCAGGTAGGTGTCACTCCCGCTCCACTTCCTCTCGAGCACCGCCTGGCAGCAGCGTGGAGCAAGCCGTTGCCTATTGTGACTTAATAACTCCTACTCACGTCATCACGGTGCATTGAACCGTGAAGCCGGCGAAATGGAGAAGGGCCAGGGATTTACCCCTAAAAAGGGGGAACTGAATGCAAGTGCTGGGGTATTTGAGTTTTCTCGGCAAATACACACTTCTGGATGCTATCCAGTTTTAATTTTTTCAGCCACAAATATAAATACTATGTGTGACACACTTATTTGGAACCTGCCAGCGGTGACTATATTGCAATTAGTTGGGAAAGCCAGGCAGCCCGGTAAATAGAGCACGAACTCGGCGAGCTTTATTAAGACTTTAATAGTTGCTATCTTTAAAGCCACTAGCCTGGTCTTTAATCCGTAAGCCACGCATAAATCTCTGTTCCTGAACACTTTCGCGCCACATGTTGCACTTGATGTCGCAGAAAATGCAAGCGTAAATCTTTTAGACTCTTGCTTTTCGCTCTGCCGGAGAACAAGAAAGTGTTAAGCCGAATTTGGTATGCTTTCGGCTATGGTTTAAACCTGCAATCGGGTCAGGATGGAGGCATCTACCCCAGGAACTCCTCGTTAGGGTGTACTCCACGCAAGTAATTCGTTTCAAAGTCGTGGCAGGGCGGGGGAATATGCCAAAGACATGCGTGTACAAATGTAATTTTATTTATTTATGGCTGCCATGATAGTAGCAACACTTTCACGTGCTAAATTCCCTTTGGTTTTCATGGTTTCCAAGGGGTTACTCGCAGCATAATGAAGATTATTGAGGATAATGCTAATAAATGTGTTAAAGTAGTGTCAGTGAGCTTTTCAAAGCATCAATGCACTAATGCCATAAATTAGTACAAATGACATTCAGAAAAAACAGATCAATAAAATTCCATTAAGCGATGTTTTATGTACTTTATATTCGTTCTAAACTCGGCGTGTGTCAATAATTTTTGTATTAATAAAGCAATGCCTTTATGCCAGCGAGAGCCTTTATTACTATCTTTTTTTGTCAACCACAAACGAGATATATCCGGCTGATGCAGCCTAGCCACGGCATTGCTTTAAAAGTTTCAGAAGCTTCAGGAATTAAATGATTTCAAGCCACAGTGATATTTGGACAATGCATTTCAGACGTGGCATGTAAAGCTATTCAACTTCACCCCCCTTTTCGATCGAGTGACCAACAATGGGCGGCGTGCACTGTCAATCCCCGAGACCAGGCATCGGGGCTGGCCAAAGGCCATGGTCGGGACGCCTGATGTGCTCGTGGTCCGGCCACAGGATCCGTATAAATGCCTTTATTTGTGGAGGTCAAACAAAATGAACTGTAACAATATTGATACAGCTGGCATCGGTAGGTTGGAGCACAAGAGTATTGTGGTTGGACTGCCCCCACGAAGTCTGGTCGGGCGGGAGCCTGGAGCCTGGTCAGCTTTTCGTTTCCGCAGTCCATCAAACGCGCCGAGTGGCTTCATTAACCTAAGCCGCAAAAGTTCAAAGAAGGATTAATTTGTCTATTAAATGGAAAATAACAACTATTAAGTCGACGTAGCTTGCCATTTAAATTAAATGTATTCGTGCTCCTGCGGTAAAGATAATGGGCTTAAAGACTGCAAGAAATTAATAGAAATTGAAGACCTATTAAGTTGACCAAGTTAAGTTAAGTTAATTATCTATCCGGGTTCCTTAACATCGCTCTAAACTTAAAATCAATACATTTAGTGACCCAAAGTATGCTACTAGATGGTATTCCTTACAAAACCAACAAATTTGTCAGGGAAATGACTCCTGATTTATTAAATTTTATATTTTAAACACTTTTAAACTATTGTCTGCCCTGCATATATTTAATAAATCTCTTAGCAAATGAAGTAATTAAAAATATTTTCACTTTTAATGTTTATTTTTAACACAAAATATATTTTTTACCTAATTTTGACTTATTTCAAACTATTCAATATAGTTTAATCTTGATTCTTCATAAAAAAAGCCATTGTTTAATAACTAGGATTAAAAAAAAAGGTAAATAGTATGCAATGAAAGGTTTAAGGTGTCTAATTTATTGTAATTTAATTGTTTATTTTAATTTTGATTTTGAAACCACAGCATTTGCTATGACTCCCTTGACTATTAGATTATTGGCATCATGAATCCGTAAAATGCTAATATAATTTTCTAATTATATTATTTAAATGAAAGATAGTTTTCTTATCACTGAAAGTGAAGTTTAAAAAACGCCGCCACATCAGAAGACCTTAGTCCACCCCCAACCGTTTCAGAGAGTGACCAGACTCTCCTACATTTTTGTAACGAACAATTTTGTAGATATTCAAAAATGCCTATAACGAGCAAATGGTCTGGGCTGGCGTTTTATTTAAAGTTTATCCGAATTTTATTCAATTCTGTACGGCACTCGCTGCCGCACCATGGCACCGGGATGCGGCTCCAAGGTGGTTTTAAATTGGATGCGGCGCACCGGACAACGGGCGATAACGGACAGCCGGCGTTTCGCGCAAGTTGGCAGGCCGACGCATCCAGCGCAACATCGCGACTTCTGCACGAAAACAACAATCGGATTCCGGCAGGAAATGGACCACACAATCCCGCCGAAGGTGTTTAAGTGGACGCCGGGCGACCTGATCAATGAGAACTTCAAATTGGGTGATAATGGGCATGTCTGCGTGGTGCTCAATCGCCAGATCCAGGTGCCCGCGCACGTGGTCACTCTGCTGTGGAAGAACGGTAAAGTGAAGTGCCCATGTCCTGTTACAACACCTGTTTTCTCCTGGACTTCTAATCTAAGACCCTTTTGCATTACAGCTGCCCTGCGCTGCGCTGTGGACGGCGGCTCCAACCACTGGCGAGACTTTGTCGTGGACCAGGTCCTATCCAAGCACTCCAGCGGCGAGCCGGCCACCGCGCCGCTTGAACCGCTCGATGTAATAACAGGTGACTTTGACTCGATCACAGAGGAGACTGTGGACTTCTTCAAGACCACGCCCAAGATCCACACGCCCGACCAGGACGCCACGGACTTTACGAAGGCCATCGCGGTCCTCCAGCCGGTGATGGCGCAGCGCAAGATCCGGGACGTGGTCGTGTTCCATGACACCTCCGGCCGGCTTGACCAGGTGATGGCCAACCTGAACACACTGTACAAGTCGCAGAAGGACAACTGCAACGTCTTCCTGCTGAGCGGGGACTCTGTGACATGGCTGCTGCGGCCGGGCAAGCACACGATAAAGGTGCCCGTCGACCTGGTCACAGGTCAACGCTGGTGCTCCCTGATGCCCGTGGGATCGTCAGCGCATAATGTTACCACCACGGGCCTGAAATGGAACCTGTGTTCGTACTCGCAATCGCAGATCCCTCTGAGTTGCTCGCATTAATTCAAGTTATTTCGTTTATCCGTAGATCATGCACAATTGGAGTTTGGCGGAATGGTCAGCACATCAAATACATACTCCACCGAGTTCGTCCAGGTGGAGACAGATGCGAATCTGATCTGGTCGATGGGCGCCTATGACTTCGAGGACAAGGTGCGGCAAATGCCCAAGCCATGAGACGCTACTGGAGGCTTTTAAGTACTTAAGTGAGGGTTGGTCGTGTACAGTTTAAGGCTGGAGCTGGGAGCTGCATCCGTTTGTTATTTTATGAGGGGCAATAGTCTAGTGCTGTTATCGTTTAACAAAATGAAAGTTTATGTAAAAAATTGTAAGTGATAAACTCTTAATAGCGAACTATAACTATTTGGATCCGGGCAGCGGCATCAAATCGAAGCCCGAGCTGCTTCCCGTCTTCTTAGTTTTCCAGCCGGATGATGATGATGAGGAAGCAGCTGTGCTAGACGCCCGCTTTGCACCTGCCTTGCCTCCGCGACCGCCCCGTGCTGACGTACTCTTCTTGGCCGCTGGCGATGATGTATTCGATTTATACCTCTTGCTGGCTCCCCCCCTATTATACATCCTTTTCCGCTTTCCCGCTCGATAGGAATTGAATGCGCCGCCGCCACTGCTGGTGTTGCCACCGCCCTGCGATGATACTGCCCTGTCCCAGTCCACGCTCTCATTGTTATTCCAACCTGAGGTCTGCGGCGTCTGACACTGCTTGGCAGCCGCCTGTTCCTCCTCCTCATCCATTATAGACTGCATTAGCAGCTTTTCCGAGGCGTAACTGCTGGTAATCTCAAGTAGCTTGGCGCCGTATTTGTCGTAGTTCGCCTTGGTCACGTGTGGAATACTGCACATATCCTTCTCGGTGAGGGGCAGCGTTTCCGCCATGCTCTTCAGGGCCTGAATGTTCATAATACTGGCCATGGTCACATTCCGCTGACTGGCGATTGTTCGGCAAAGATCCAGGAGATCCGTGTAGCATCGCTCATGGATCTCCCGCATTCCGGACTTTCCATCGCCACTACTGGTGGACGCTCCCGTATCGGAGACGGTGCCCACCGTACCCTTGGCCTCCTTTTTAGTCACGGCAAACTCAAATGTGGGCGTGCCCTCCATCAGTTTGCTGATATTAAGGCCCAGATACAAATAGGCCTGCGGGAACTCGTTGGTAAATATCAAATCCTCCCTCAGGAAACCATCGATGACCATTTTACGGAGCAACCGTTGGATATCATTCTTATCCCAGGCCTTAAAGGCGCCATGATGTGGGGATTTGTCGTGGTTATAGTCCATGATCTTCTTTAGCTTGGCACCCTTAAGGACGTCGGATATGTGGATGAGCGTGAAGCGAGATCTTCCGCTGCACAGATCCTTCACAGCTCGCGCCGCTTTTCGTGCAAACTCCAAGGCGTCGATAGCCTTGTAAGCCCGCTTATTAATACAATTGTCGCAAGCCGTCTGCCTGTTCTCCAAACACTGCTCACTGGTGAAGTGCTCCCCGAAGTAGTCCAGCTGCTGGGCTCGACGACAATCCGTGAGGTTTTCGCAGTAGCCGACGATCCGGTGCAGGTTGTCAACGTGCATCTTTTTGACAGTGTACTGAAGCGCCTTGTCGGCTGAAATAAGGGAAATAAATTAATGAAACAAACAATTACCAAAGTTTACAGTCTGAAGCCTTTCTTACAGTCCAGCATTTTCTTGATCCTTAGCATATCCGAATAGTTGTAGTATAGGATGCAATCGGCCACATCGCCATCTCGACCGGCGCGACCTGCCTCCTGGTAGTAACCCTCGATGGACTTAGGCAGCGAGAAATGCAAAACGAACCGCACATCCGGCTTGTCGATGCCCATTCCAAAGGCAATGGTGGCACAGATCACCTTTACTTTTCCAGTCAGCCAATCCTTCTGCCGGGACTCTCGCTCGGTATCTGAGAGGCCGGCATGGTAGGCCACTGCCCTGACACCGTCTTTGCACATCTTTTTGGCCACATCATCGCACTCTTTACGCGACATGCAGTAAATGATGCCGCTCGAGTGCGCCGGCTTGGTACGTATGTAGCCAGAAATGTCTTCCAGCGTGGAGACGCCCTTCTTGGGCAGCACCTTGTACCGCAGGTTGCTGCGATTGAAGCTGGACAGGAACCACTTGCAGTGCTTCAGATTAAGCTGCGCCAGAATGTCCAAGCGCACTCGGGGTGTGGCGGTGGCAGTCAAGGCGATCGTTGGTACGTTGGGGAAGCGCTTCTTGAGGATGCCAAGCTTCTTGTAGTCCGGACGGAAGTCATGTCCCCACTGGGAAACGCAATGGGCCTCGTCTATGACGAATCGGCTGATATAGTTGTTTGAATTCAGCGTGTCCAGGGTGTCCTGAAAGCGAGCGGAACTGCTGATTTTCTCGGGCGTGACGTAGAGTAGTTTAACCATAGGCGGCTGTGATTCCAAATCCCTGAAGATAGCCATAGCGTCGGCCATCGATTGTTCTCCACTAAGGCTCTTCGCACAGATCTGTAATAAGTTTAGAGTCAATACCTTTTTTTTTCTCAGAGATTTCTTCGATACTCACATCCAAAGAGGCCAGTTTATTGATCTGATCGAAGATCAGCGATTTCAGGGGACTGATAACAATGGTTACGCCCTCGGTTAGGATGGCTGGCAGCTGATAGCACAGCGACTTGCCTCCACCCGTTGGCATGAGCACAAAGCAATCGTTGCCCAACAGTGTTGCATTGATCGTCTGCAGCTGATTGGGCCGGAAACTCTTCAAGCCAAAGCTATAGCTAAGGCCGTGCATGAGGCGGGTGGAGTGCTCAAACCCTTGTCCATCGAACTCTCCGGTGATTCCGTCATTGTGAACATTAGAATGGAAATTTCCAGATAGCTTCTGCGAATCCTTGGCAGTTGGCAGCTTCGCCGGCGGACTGATACGACTGCAATTGGGTGTGGTACCTAAGTCGCTTAGATTAGCTGCAGCTTGCGAGTGCATTTCCTCGAACATGGCTTCATCGTATGCGGGAAAGCCATCGTCGTCCAAGGGGGCACTTTTAGGACTCTCCTTTGGCTTCTCCTTTACTTTCACGGACTCAAAGTCCTTGTAACCGTAGCCGTTGAACTCGGACCTGCGGCCCTGCAACTGCTGGTGCTCGTTTTCTATGTCCGCCAGCAGTCCCTCCAAGTCATCATCATCGTCCATTTCACTGGCAGTGGTTTGTTGTGTGGGCCCGGTCATCTGCTCCTCCTCCATGTCGCCGTCCAGCAGCATGCTCTGGGCCAAGTAGTCGTCCGGCTCCTCGCACAGGTCGTGTATAAGTTCCTCTCGTTTTCTTATCAAATGCGGATCATTCTTTAAGGGTTGCGGCGAGCAATCATCTGGATCCCCGCATAGGTCGTGGATAAGTTCATCGCGTTTCCTTGGCATTTGCGCATCTTTCTGCTTTCGGGGGGGTGACGAGTATTCATCTGGATCTCCACAGAGGCTGTGGAGAAGTTCCTCGCGCTTGGGCATTCTTTCTTCCTTGCTTTCCTTCTCAGAACCTGGCATGAGCTTATTTAGGGCTGTTACCCGAATGCTGCTTTGTGGTGGGGAACAGATAGTCGTTTGTCGATTCTGCTCAGCCTGCATCTCCATTTCCGCTAGCTCCAAGGCATCCTGCTCGGCCTTACGCTTGCTCTCGTTCCTATCCAGCGTGTTCTGCATCAGTTGTGTCCGCGCCTTGAACTTCTGGCGCATCACCTTCAACTTGAGGAAGGTATTCGGCTGAAAGCCGGCGATTTCGTTAAAGTGCATGGCAGGAATTTGGTCTATAAGGGCGCAATACTTCTCCATCAGCTCGACGTAGGTGGAGCGAAAGAAGTCAAGAGAGGTCTTCAGAGCGGCGTTGCTCTGTTGATTGGGATCGATGGCGAAGTTGTCGTTCTGGGCCAGATCTCGGAGGTAATCGGCCAGCGAGTTGTCAAACGCCACACTAAGACGGGGTTTCAATGGCACCGCTGGTGGTGGGGACAGGCAGGCTGTCTTCCTCTCCAGAGAAGGTGGAGATGTTGATTTTGCTGGATTGGAGTTTTCTTTGACCGACCCAAGTTTGTGTCCCGCGGAAGCTGCGACAGAGTCCCCAAATAAAATATTGTCTGATTTTCGGGCAGTACTTGCAGCTGGTGGAGGAGTGTCGAGCAGAATGGCACCCGGGAGTTTTCTCTCAGGCCCTGGTGGCTTCTTAGCATTATTGTCCCGTGGAGAAGGGGAATCCATCAGGCTCTTATATGTGTGCTTTTTTTCCATCCCTGGCGAGTCCTTAAAAAAATGCATTTCCGAGTTTTTGACCTGCGGTGGAGGTGAATCTGGAAGGGTAAGTAAATGATGCTTCCCTCCATTCTGTTTAATTGGTGAGTCTTCGAAGGAATATTTCTGCAGAGTCGACGGGGACTCGGAGCAGGTCTTGGGAGGCTGCTTTCTCTCATTTTGTGGCTGCTTCCTGGGAGATTCATCAAAAAAACTTATTCCCGATATCTTCTCAGGCTTGGTGGCTACTGGAGAAGCCACTAACGAGTCCTTCCTTACATTTTGAGGCGGTTTTCTTGTGGAATCCTTAAGTGCCGGACTCTCTGGGGAGGACTCAGACAAGACGCAGCTTCGTGCAGGTTTTTTCGGTGAATCCTTCTTCTTGGCAGCTGGTGGAGCTAGGGGCGATTGTGACAGGCTGTGATAGGTGTGTTTCTTGGGGAACACAGTGTCCTTTCCCGACGATTGGCTCGATTTCTGGCTGGCTTCCTCATCTGAAGATGAGGAGTCCAGAAATATGGGATTGTAAACGGCACTCGGCTTGGTCCTGACATTATTGACTGAAGTAAACAATTAGAATCGTCGTAAACTAAAATGTAACCAATTTTACCTTTCTTTTGTGTTTGACTTTGCGAATTATTATCCAAGCCAATGAAGCTACTGAGTGTGAGTTGTTTCCTTGGCGCAAAAGCTTTCTTAGACATCTCGATTCACGAATCATTCGGCAGCTACCAGCGCACCAATTATCAATCTGTTGAATCAACAACAACAATTATCTGGGGTAAACAAAACAATTTCGAATTACATTAAGATAAATAAGGATAAAAAAGCGCGCAATGCCAATAAAATAGGTGCCTGGCGCTGCCAGATCGTTGGCAAGCAGCTGTTGCCATTTCGCAAAACTGCGCGCACTGCCAGATCGTTGTGATCTTAACAGCTGGTGCGTATGGCGTTGCCGGATCCCTACAATTCGTCGTCAACATGCTTTTTTCTTCCTGTTGTTCCCGTGGTATCCAAACAAATTCGAGCGTGGCGTAGTTAACAAATAAAAGCGTTTCAATAAAGTATTTTGTGTAACAAATAGTATGCACACGTGAGTATTTAATCGCCTCCCTAGGCAGCAAGCATAATCCCGCTTCTGGACTTCCTTTGGCAGGCATTACAATTTCAAAACCCCCTCGGATGCTGACGAACTTGATGATCTGGACGAAGACATGGTTGTGGGCGTGATAGCAGAAATCGAGCAGGAGGTGCTGAACGAATCGGACAGCGACAACGACGAGTACGATCTGGTGGACATGGGTGCTCCTGAGCCAGGCAACGATGGTGACAGCAGTTACGATGGCAACGAGAGCATTAGCAGTGATGGAAGCTTCGATCCGAACGCCGAGGACTCTGACTCGGATGACTCCATGTCGGCGGAGGAGGCGGCAGGTGGTAGTGGTGCTACTGGGGGAGCAACGAGCGCCAAGCGTCGCAAGGACGACGATGGGCCGTCAGGAAGCCACAAGGAATCGGCAGAGGCCGCCACCTTTGAATTGGACGAGGACGATGAAACAGACGAGACAGTACGTGCCATTATAGCCGCCATAAAGAAGCCCCGCAGCGCCCCGCCAGAGATCAAGCTGGAGGATTTCATCACGGACGTCTGCTTCCATCCGAGCCGCGACATCGTCGCCCTGGCCACTATCATTGGGGATGTGCATCTGTACGAGTACGCCAACGAGGGCAACAAGCTGCTCCGCACCATCGAGGTTCATTCGAAGGCGTGTCGCGACGTGGAATTCACCGAGGACGGGCGTTTTCTGCTCACTTGCTCCAAAGACAAATGCGTCATGGTCACCGACATGGAAACAGAGAAGCTGAAGAAGCTGTACGAGACAGCGCACGACGACGCTATCAACACCCTGCACGTGCTGAATGAAAATCTTTTCGCAACTGGCGATGATGCTGGCACCGTCAAGTTGTGGGACCTGCGCACCAAGAACGCCGTTTTCGAGCTGAAGGAGTTGGAAGATCAGGTCACTCAGCTAATAAGCAATGATCAGAACAAGCTCCTGCTGGCCACCAGCGCCGACGGCTACTTGACCACCTTTAACATCGCCGCCCGCAAGATGTACGTGCAATCAGAGCCCTATGAGGAGGAGCTCAACTGCATGGGCATCTACCGCGGCGACTCCAAGCTTGTGGTTGGCACCTCGAAGGGCCGCTTATACACCTACAACTGGGGCTATTTCGGCTTCCATTGCGACATGTATCCGGGCATCAAGAGCCCCATCAGCCTGATGATTCCCATAACGGATCGGATCGCCTGCGTGGCTGGCGAGGACGGCAATATCCGAGCTTGTCACATCACTCCGAATCGCAATTTGGGCGTGGTGGGTCAGCATAACATGCCCATCGAGTCGCTGGACGTGAACAGCAGTGGAGAGCTCCTTGCCTCCTCCTCGCACAACAACGATGTACGGTTTTGGAACGTTAAGTATTTCGAGGACTTTGGCGACATCAAATACAATGACAAGCATAACGCGTACAAGGAGAAGCGTCACAATCTGCCTTCATCCAAGTGCACCAACGCATCAGACTTTTTCGCCGATTTGACCAAAGAAGATGATGGGGATGGGTATGCAGAGGGGGAAACCAATGATCCTGGCGCTGGCCCCAGTAGCTCAATCTAGAGAATCCTAAGGAGCCGCGATTAATAGCTGTACTCTCGTTGGGGTGGTAGATGATCAAACTCTTCTAGGACGGAATTCAAGATCAATTCTTAGTAGTTTCTTTAATTATACATTGAAATCTAGACATCTTTACATATTTAAAGCAATAGTTTTAATATTTAAATGTTCTCTTATAACTTATAATCAAAAGCACTTGAAAGGGGTTTATATTTTCTTCAACCTTCAGCCCAAGATGCTTTGATCATCGACCCACCCTAGACTTAATAATAGGGTGTTTAAATAAAGAAAACCTTTTAAAACCCAATTGTAGCTATAGATTTTAACATTTTGACCGAAAGCTAATACATACACTAAGTTGCATGTTTACATTTCGCAATAAACTGTTACCAATAGTAAATAAATAAAAAACACATCCCAATATAAATATTATTTTCTTAAAAAAGGATTATAAGCAAGACCGCTGCAGAATTTATTTAATTCGATTATTTATTTATTAAATTTGTAGTTCTGTCGTCCTTGACAACTCCTATTAATGACAAACATAAGACCAAGCTTAAACATAATTCAATTTTCTAGCTCAAGCTATGGAAAATTGCACAGAAACAAATCACTTATATGGCACTATATTGAGATGAGCAATAATTGGTAGACTTAGCCCAAAAGGTTTAGATACTTAAGGTTAAAAAATAAAATAAATTGATTGGCAAAATCATCATTATTAATCATAAACACTCATGCTGAAACCTATGGCTATTATTAACAGATAAAATGCATTAGGAATAGGGAATAGGACTCTTATACTTATTTTTGATACCATATTCTCATGTATTTCGTGGGATAATTAAAAATATAATAACAAGCATGGGCCAAATTATAATTTACGCCCATCGTGGGGAGTTCTACAAAGACTATAACAATACGCATTTATGAAATTCTTATCACAAGAATTTTGTTTCACAAACATGGACACAATTTGTACACATATTATATATATGAAAAAATTTGCCGAATCACTTATCATAAAATAGATATTACAATTGAGCCAAACAGACTTAGCTTTCTGATATTTTTAGGGAATACACACATCAGCATGCGTTGTGGTGGGTTAAACACACATCGTAAAAGTAGGTTCATAGGGTTTTTCGATTATTTCATTCCTTGTTTGCCGTGACGAACTCAGTCTATGAATTTGCTGCCTTACATAAAGATTCCATGCACACAATGTCATAAAGCGGCGGTATTGGCGCCATCCGTGACTCCGCTGGAGCTGGGCGCCAGTGCATCGTTGGCCATGTGGGTCTCGATGTCGACACGACAAATGGGGCAGTGCTTGTTAGTGACCAGCCATTGATCCACACAATCCGTGTGGAATAGATGCATGCAGGGCAGGCGGCTGAAACATATAGTTAGACAGTACTTGTAAGTATATATTTCTTCAGTTAAAGAAGGATAAAACCTACCGCACATCGTTCTCGATCTCAAAGAGCGTCAGACAGATGGCACACTTCTCCGCATCCTCGTCCGTTTCGCTGGGCCGCCGCACACGTCTGTACTTATGCGGCAAGGTATTCCGCTCAATAGTTTCCTAAAAGTAAACCAAAAATACCAATTAAATATAGGAACACCAATGACTCAACCATACAATGATCTAACCAAAGTTGCCCCACGGTTGGGACGCGGTGGTCCGATAAGGATACGCGACCCCAGGGACAGGGGCGTGGCCAGCCCGATCTCCAGATGCAGCGGGGAGTAGTGATGATGGAACATATGATGGTGGATCGCTCGCTGACGCTGCAAGTGCTGCATAACCGGCGGCGATTGCTGTGTCTGTGGCTGCTGTTGTGGCTGGAGCTGCACGTGCCTGAATCCCGGTTGTGGAGGCCCGCCGGTTGCACCTGCGGCAGCTGATGATGTGGCTGGACTGCTGGGAGGTGCTGCCTGCTGGGGCGGAGGTTGAGCAGCAGCTGCCGCTGCAGCATCGTAAGGCGGATAATAGGCGGGATCCAAACTGGACACAGGGCCATTCCTTGCATGCACGCAGTTGCAGATGCTGTGCAGGTATCCATTACGCAGGCTGCTCGTCAGCAGAGGGGCATTCGACGACAGATCGATGGGCGTGGGCGTCATATGACGGCGATGCATCTCCTGCATGCTCTGCTGCCGGTACCACAGGTTCTGATGCACCGGATACGGTGGTGCTGGCGTTAGCGAGGTGGCTACAATGGCACTCGCCCGATGCGGCGGGTGGATGTGGGCGTGCATCTGGTTCTGCGGCGCCTGGTGACCCTGATGCGGCTGCGGTTGATAGTGTTGCCGATTGCTATACGCCGCCTCCGATCTTCGCACACTGAACGGCGGGGATCCGCAGTACGGAATGGTACTCCGGCCAGAGTACATTTCCAGCGGCGGTGGCGGTGATACAGATGCCCCAAGGGTCACGGTCGATGCTACACCCGGCGGTGGTGGAATGATGGATTGACGCTGCTGCTGTTGCTGCTGCAAATGTTGCTGTTGTTGCTGCTGGTGCTGGTGCTGCTGTTGCTGCTGTTGGTGCACCATGGGATGTGATGGCGTACGGAGGTCATCCTCCAAACTGGCTCCAGCTCCTTCATTGTGAGCCCGTGAAAGAAGTTCGCTGAAGGACTGCACCTGAGCCGCAGCCGCCGTTGCAGCCACAGCAGCAGCGTTCAAAGCTCCGCTTAACGAGCTGCGACTGCTCCCGCCTTGACCGCCCTGGTAATGGGGATGAGGAAGGGGATGAGAGCTGGGCTGCAGGCTGGGCGAGTATACCGCTTCCATCACTGTGGGCAGTGGCGTGATCGCGTAGTGGGGCACGTAGTACGGCTGATAACGGTGATACACGTTCGCCGGGCTGCTACGCCTGCGGCGCGATGGCTGCGACGATGTCTGCCCGCTGGAGGAACTGCTCGACGTGGCGGCGACGGCGGGTGCCCTCTGGCCCAAGCGACTGTAGGCTTCGGCCGACGAATTCTCTGGCAGCGTAGGCGGCGGCGGCGGAGGTGGAGGCGGTGGTGCCGGTAGCAACCAAAGAGGTGACTCCGTTATCGGCTGGAAGTAGCGCTGCGGATCCATGCTAGAACAGCGCGGTGGATAGAAGTGAGCGGGATCCATCAGCTGGTCTAGCTCGTAGCTGTAGTTGTGGTCCGAGATGGGAGCCCGGTCAGCCAGAGCGCCGCTATAGAAGGCGAAGGCCGAGGTGCCATCACCGTTCGCTTCTGTCCGCCGATCTGTCCTGCGGGCGTACGGAAGGGAGTACGCGTAGTTGAAGATGGGCCGTCGGTCATCTCGCGTCTGCTCACGGCTGAGTAAAAGCTCATCCTGGTCCCGATCGCGTTCACGGGTTCGTTCTCGGTCCCGGTCCCGGTCCCGGTCCCTTTCCCTCTCCCTCTCTCTGCCCCGTTCCTGTTCCCTCTCACGGTCACGATTCAGTTGCGTTTCGCTCATCAGGCCGTCATCGTCTGAGGTCAGATCAATCGAAAGTATGGGCTCTCGGGTGGAGTGTACAAAGACCACATCGTCATCGTCATCGTTGGAGTCCGAGGACCAGTCATCCAGCTGCAAGTCGGGAGCAGTCAGCACAGCGGCATCGCTGCGATTCACGTTACTGCCACGTCGACCCGTGGAAGTGGACGGAAGACTAAGCAGATCCGTGGAGGAGTGCCTCTCCCGCGGCCGACCCACGTAGGTAATTACGCAGGAGCCACTTGATGCTTGCGACAAGCTCTGTGCGAGTACAGACAATTACAGAATTATTAAAGGGTCCTTTTGAGTAAGAATCGCGACTCACCTGCTGACTGGAACCACTTCCCTGTTCTGCGAAGGTGCGGTGCCTGCTCTTCCCTGGCTGAAACGAATTGTAGTTCATTGGCGATAGTTTGGTAGAGGAGCTGGGTGGCGATCTTCCAGGCAGCTCTAAACGTGGCTGTTTGCTAGGCGGCGCTGCCTCGTCCGTGGGACGCACTCGACTCCACACCATACCAGTATTACCCCGCGTGCTGATCATGCTGCTCATGTCCTGGCCATTGGCCTCTTGATGCTGTGACTGCTCTCCCTCAAGTTGACGCTGTTGCTGATGCTGATGTACCTGTTGTTCCTGTTCTTGATCCTGATCCGCGGTGGTGGAGGGCGATCCAGGTGTAGCTGGCTCCACGGATCTCTGACGCATTTGGGAACCATAGTCCACACTGCAGGTCGTGTGCGTGGCCGTGGAGCATGAGGCTCCGGACATATAGGTGCTATCCGGTGGCGCTCTTGCCGAACACACATGCTGGCGACTGTTGTAGTAGGTGTGATCAGCATGCCCGGCTTCCAAATCACTGGATCTACTACTCCTGCTGCGGATGATCGTTACGGCGGGCTCTGTTTGCGGCGGCGGATTACGCATACGCAGGTCCCAGCCATCGTCGCTGCTCTCGTTCTCCGTTCTCCTGCCCCTTGTCTTTCGGTAGGTGAAATGTTCCACACGCTGCCGCCTTGCCTGAGCACTTGTGCTGGGCCTCATGTCCACATCTACGCCCGCCGAAGGGGACGAGTTGGAAGCATCACTGGAGTGGTTGCTTTTCTTCTTGTGCGCCTGCACTGCCGACGTGGTCGTCGTGGTGTTGGTGGTGCGCGTATTGGCGAACTGCACGTGCTCAGTGTCCGAGGCGCTGGAGGTCACATCATCGTACACATTCGCCGCACTGGGCAGGGTCTCAAAGGAGCTGTTGCTCAGCTGCAGTGAACTTGAGGGCATCTCATACACCACTGCGGTGGCGTCCATAGCATGCTCCTCCATAGCGCCCGCCGGCCAAGAGCCACTGATGGAGGTCACAACATCGTCGCCAGCATTGTCACCATCCTGCTCCAACGTTAGCGTTTCAGTATTCTGTCGCTTGGGCCGCTGTGGAATAGCGTTGACAGCAGACGGATTAGAAGGCACCGCCGTGGAGGAGGAGGGCAGCTCTAGGTACTGCGGCTCTTCCTGGGACAGGCTCTGAGTGGAGTCTGCAAAGCGACTGCTGCTACCTAGCGAGAGGGATGGGCAGCGGCACAGTCCGATCAGCGAGCTGCACTTATCGCACCGTCCAGCGGTGACCTCAAACCCGGAGCTGGCGACCTCACTGCGCCGCGGAGCAACCAAAGCGGTGAACGAGGGAGGCGGCGATTGAAGCTCCTGCCCAAAAGGAACCGGAGTCATTATCATGTAGCGGTCGGACAGCGTGTCGCGCAGCTGATCGTAGTACATGGAGTACTGGGAATCTGCAAGAAGCCATCAGGATTAGTAATATCTAGAAGCAATAGAATGGCCAGCTTACGAGTCTCCTGGCTGGCCGGATTCGAGGACACACTGCCGCCATACGACACGGTGACCCGTGGTTGGTGGCGCAGCTCCTCCTGCTGGTCATTCTCCAAGCTCTCCATGGCTCTTCTTCAAGCGTGTAATCAAAGGGGAAAACAGTGTTGTCTGCACATAGGCCAAAATGTGCTGAAAAATGCATAATAAAAGTGTATTTAAATTAATTGAGTGATACTAGTTTCTGTGAGAAAATATCAAACAGAGACGAGCTTCTTTAAAAAACTTACGAACGATTAAGTCAGTGACTTAATAAAATATTACTAGACCCCAAGATTTAAACTTAAATTCCCCCTCAACATTTTCAGCTAAACTTTTTAAAAATAATAAAATAAAAAAATACAAATCGGTAGCTCAAATTAAAGTTCAGAACCACAATTTTTTTTGCCTCACAAATACACACTTCTTTTGTCACCAGCAGCAGCACCACTTTTCCGTCAAACTTTTCATTGCCAACGGCTGGGAATCGGGATGCTCCTCGAGGGTAAACTCATGGCAGCCGTGAAGAGCGAAGAAGTGGGCTTCGTTTCCTAGTGGAGATGATCCACCTGCTGCTTCCTTTCTATGTAGTCGAGCCTTAATAACTTGGTTAAAAAACGTATTAATTTCCAGACAACGCAATAGTGATGCGTTTTGTATCGATATATATGTTAGCTTATCGATAGGTGCTTGCTCAAAACCCGACTAAATGCGGTTTCTTTTGTTTATTTTTTTAAATTACAGCACTAGGGCAAAAATTTTGTTTATCATAGATATTTAAAATGTCTAGTTAAAACTTATTGACAAAACTAAAAACAGCTGTTTAGCTTATTCTTACAATCGGAACAGCTGTTCGGGGCTTAAATAAGTTTAAACTTACCTCGTTGTTAAGTCGAAAATAGTTAATGCTGATCCTTATATCGAGTCCAAGCTGTGAATATGTGCTGGTTTTAAACCTTTGGCAATCCGTACCATTCGTAAAAATAAGGGCGGAATCTGCTAAGATAAGAATTCCTGCGCGGAGGAGTGGGAGGCAGGCAAACAGCTGCGATTGGCAGACAGAAGTAAGCTTAAATGCAATTCAGATTTTCGGGGGTTAGTGGGGGTATCCAATCTGCAGCTGCTGCGCCGAAGAATGAACTATATTTTCATCAAGTATATAGCTAGCGGGCTCTCACATTTTCTTCACTTCATATTAACTCCTATGGCAATAAAAGAGGATTTGGAAAATGTAGACTATTTTTTCCTTGACGTTGCGAAAAACTTGCAATTTTAACGATACTAATTACGGACCCTAACTATCGATAAGCAGTCTGGTTCAATTATGAAACTTTTTTACTATGGTCACTCTGGAAATTCAAAACGCTGTTATCAAATAAAGTTTTCAATTTTGTTTAATAAAGGCTTTTCATGTTTTAAGGAAATCTTCTAAAGGTAGAAGCTTTTAACTATAACTCAAACATTTAACTTTTATTTCCCTGAGTTCCGTAAGATTCCTATAGGATTCCTTTTAAGATCTTAAAGTTTGCTCAGATTATATGGAATAGAAGTCTTTCGATGGTTTATAGAATTACTGCTCAAACTTCAGGAGTATTAAGTGGCATCCCCCTTAAGTTATAGTAACCATTATTATTCTAATTTCATATATAGATCCCATTTAAATTGACTTTCTTGTCAAGCAAATAACACTTCATTTGGGAACTATAATAAAAAATAAGTTGCTGACCCATCTTAAACAAAACGTGTCCGCCGAGGCAGGCAGGACAGTACTCCTTTTTCCACGTCGAGATTGATATCCGGGCCTTCTTCCTCACGATTGGCAAATCCTTTTGAATCCGCTGTTTGAAATAAATAAAACGACTCCGCTTAACATTTTATGTATTTTGCATTTTTATTGAGATTTTATGTATAAAACAATATCTACTCTTCCTTTTATTGCGGGTTTTCTATACTTTTCTCTTGGCGTTTGTTTTTGTTTTTCTTTTTTCCTTTCAATTTTGTATAGCAATAATTTTAAAACAAATTGTTCTCATACAAACATTTAAATTTATGTAATCGATCAGTTTTCTCAACTATTCATTATTTGCAGGTCTTTCCCCCCTCGGTCTCTCGTTGGTGTTCACTCGAAAGCAGCGCTTCTTAACGACTTAAGTTTACCCATTGGCTTTTATCGGACATTATGCAAAACCAAGGCTTTTGTTTGAGTGTAGTTGCTGCTCGCTTTAAATTAACTTTTAGTTATGTTTTTTTTTTGTTTCGTTGCGAAACATTCCTCACAGTTTACAAACAAAAACGAAAGCGATAGTTTCCATTTTCAATATATCATATCATCAGTTTCAATGCAAATATATGATTGATTTTCTGTTAGGAATAGATTGCATGAATATAGTTTAAAATTATCATCTGGACGCTGTCGTTTTTATTATTATTACTCAATGTTCAAATCTTTAACCGAACCCAAACCGATCTCTTCAGCAGCGATTTGAGCTAATTAATCATGAACAATAGTTGCTTTTCATCAGTTTATATTGTTTTTGCTTTGCTTTTATTATTTTTTGCTTTTCCTTTCGATTTTATGGAAGTATTTTTAGTATAAGTTGCTGTTGGTTGGAAAAATAGAAGTATTGGTGTATGTATATGCACTTGACATTGATTTCGTGGGACGTAAACAAACAAAGACTGTGTGGAAAATGTTCCTTTCTTTTTTACTTTTCTCTGGCGGCCTTAACAGTAGTTAGAAGTGGTTGTTGTTGTTGTTGTTGTTGATGGCACAGCGTCATTTGATAGATAGATTTTCTTCAGGTGCATTTACATTTACATTTTATATCACAATTTTTATAAATATTATAAGTGTGTTGTGTGTTTGTATATTTAACAAAATTGCATGTTTCCTTTCATTCTCATTTACGCCCATCCAAAAAAATGTTGAGCAACTTTGCTTGCAATGTCAAGAGTCACTTAGCTTTGCTCTCAGTGTAGTGCAGTTTATGGGTGTGTTAGTGTGTAGTGTGTAAAGAGTTTGCAGGGGAGTCTTACAAAATATACTTTTCAACAGGGGTTTTGGAAAGAAATAACTGCTGACCACTAAAGCTGGAAAAAAGCAATCAAGTTAATCGATTTAAAATCGATTTTTGCTTAGAAAATCAAAGACTCATTTTTCCAGCTCTACTGACCACGGGGCCCAAGTAATTACCAGAATTTAACACGAGCACAAGTCCTACTCTTCAGTGAGGTTGAACCTAGAGTTTATCGAGTGCTTGTAATAATTTTTGGTAAATAACCTTAACCAGCGTGACTCCAGGTTTAAGTATAACTTTCGGTTCAAACTAAATCTCGCGAGACACTAAATTTTCAGCAAAATCAACTGATTTCATATAAGCTCAACTTATTTGTTGTTGCCATCGCTTCCTAATAACAATATTTTTGTCATGAGAAATAAAAACATACTAGACAAATTTCTTAACAATTTTGTTGTACATTTTGGTTTTTCGGTCGGTCTCTAAACGTGATAATTTCGCGACTCGGGATGCATGCAATAATTTAGGGTTTACTTAGGATTTTACATATACTTGTTGCATATATAGTATGTCGCCAGAAACAGAAAAGTCTAAAAGGTTTTTTTAATGCATCGCTTGAACTCAAACACTCTTCGTATTCGTTTTTATTTTTCATAATAAAAAATTATAGTGCAATATAAATTACAATTTTTTCGAATCTTTTTTATAAAAAAAGGTATTTGTTTTCTGTTGTTTGTTGTTGTTTTCATCTCGAACGACTGTTTGGCATTTTTCAAAACAGCGTAGACATTCGCCACCACTCTCACTTCCTGCCTGTCTCTCTGTCTCTGTTTTAACACCTCTCTGCGATCTGCGGTCCCTTGCTCCTACCACATATATTTTTTTTGTTTTTTGTGTTTTTTTGTTGTTGTTAACTCTGTGTATGCATTGGCGGAATTAATTGAATTTTTAAATAGTATTTAGTTCACTTTCGTATAAGAAGAGATGTATGTATTTGAAGTTGAAATGTTTTACCAAAAAGAAAGAATCGTTGAACTGGAAAGTTGGTTTTCATCAGAGAATGTGCGTGAAAAAAACAGAGTTCTCTGCCAAGTGCAGGAGGCCTGACCTAACCCACTACTAACCACTTGCGGTGGCCGGCTCACAGTACTCGGACAGATCGTTGGCCCGCTGCTGCTGGCGCAGACGTCGCTGCAGCAGCACACTCTCGCTGGGCGGCGACAGGCCGATACGCATGTCTGGCAGCTCCTCCATCAACTGGGCCGCCTGCAGGTGAGCGAAGCGACCGCTGCCAATCCGCGGCTGCTGCTGAGCCCGCTGAGCAGACGAACGGTTATTCTGCTGCTGATGCTGGTGCTGCTGCTGCGGAGGCGGCGGTTGATTCATTCCACAGTTGCGGGCATAGACGCAATCCTGGCGCCAATTGCGGATGGTTGACTGTTCATCGGATGGCGGGGATCCACCACTGCCGCTGCCGCTGCCACTTCCGCTGCTCCCAGCGCTGTTGTGCCTCTGAGGCAGCTTCTGTGGCGGCTGCATAGGCAACTGCATGGGAGCCACCTTGTAGCCAGCGGCACCGCCGCTGTGCGAGAAGCTGCCCAGATAATTGCGCTGCTGGTTGCCATAGTGGCCGCCTCCGCCTCCAGTGCTGAAGGGCGGACGGTACTTGCGATAGCTTGCCGCCGGCTGCTGCTCCTGCGAGTGATGTGTACGATAGCGCCAGTTCTCGGTCTGCTGTCTGGGAGAAGCTGGTGCATCCGCTAGCTGGTAGCGCGGTACATTGTACCTATTATGCTGCTGTCGCTGCTTCCTGGTGTAGGCATTGGCGATCGAGTGCTGTGGCTGCTTCCGTTGCTCATGCAGCTCCATCTCCTCCTCGTCGTAGTCGTCGTCCTCCTCATCGATGTCGGCATCCTCATCGTTCTGATATGCATCGACGGCAAAGTAAACATTACGGCCGGCCTTGCTGTTGTGGCCTGTGGCCTGGGATTGGCCTTGGGTTGGGGGCTTTTTCTCCTCCGTCTCCATATCCACCTCTACCGTCTTGCCAAAAGTCGTTCGCATTGTTGTCCCCTCAGCCACAGTTGTCGGTTTGATCGCGGTCGAATCATCTTCTTCTAGGTTATCGGTTGGTGGGCGTGTTGCTGATGCTGCTGCTGGTGGTGTTGCTGCTGCTGGTGTTGTTGCTGCTGCTGCTGGCACTGCCGCTGAGGTGACAACAATATTTGCAGTCTCATAAATTTCAGGTAGCTTTTCATTTAAATCACTAATACTATCCAATAGTTTAACATCATCATCATCATTATTTGCATCGCCAGTTTGCCAGTTGTTAATGTGTGTTGTAGTCGTAACTGGTGTTTGCTGCTGCTTGTTATTTTCGGTGATGGTAGTAGCACTAATATCACTTGATGGTCCTTGCTTCTTAGCCCCATCAACATCATCATCCTGCTGCTTCTTCTCCTTGTCCATCTGCTGCTGCTTATCCTCCTTCTCCTTCTCCTCCTCCTGCGCATATCTGCGCATTGTGGTGAGCTTAGCAAATTCGCTTTGCTGGGTTGTTTCCTCCATATCCATATTATCGATAAGTTCCTCCTTTCCATACCCACCATTATCCTGCTGTGGCTTCGAATCCTCCACATTGGCTTCGCCAACTTGTTCCACATTAGCTTTCAATTGCTTTAGATTGTCAGCTGGTTGCTCGTCTTCCTTCTTCTCCCCGTTCTCTTCCTCCTGAACGTTCAGCTCCTCAACGTTCTCCTCCTCCTCTTCCTCGGCAATGTCGTCGACGCGTTGTTGCTGCTGCTCATAGAGATAGTCGTCACCCTCATCCTCGTCCAACTCACGCCAATAATGCTTATAGTGTTGATAGTCCTCGCTCTCTCCATCCTCCTCCATGTCGTCGCCCTCGCTACCGCTCTCGCGCATGAACCTATTTTCGCCCAGCGCCTCCTGCTGCTGTTGCATTTCCCGTTGCTGCTGATACTGCCTAGTCGACTTGGCCCACTCATCGTCCTCGTCATCGATCCGGCCAAATGCCTCCAGAGCCTCGTCATCGTCATCATCCTCGTGCACGTTGAGTGTCTTGAAGCCTCCGCTATTTGGATAAATTGCAGATGCATTGCGAGAGGCATTCCTGGAAGACTGACGGCTGCTGGCCCGCTGGACATGCATTGAGGATACGCGTCCGCCGTAGCGGGAGGCAGCGGGATTGCGCTGCGAGCGATTGCGAGTGTAATGAGATGGCGGCTTGGGATTGTAGTTCTCATCGCTATAGGCATCCATATACGCTTGCGACGGCTGATAGATGTTCGGGCGCTCCTTCATGTAATCGTAACGCATCGAGAAATGCTGCAATACCACACGTTTTACTGCCATGGCCGATTCGGCAAACTGAGAGATTTCCCTTGCCGACTGATGATTGCTGGAAATGATATTGGAATCCTTATTAATCATATTCAAAGCATATATAATCAGATAACTTACCGTCGGATGTTAGCTGGCGTTTGCAGTGCCTTGTGGCGGCTAGTTTGCTTGGTCTTCGGCTCGTGCTCACTCGCACGAATCCAGATGTGGTTCAACACCGCCTCAGCACTGAGACGATCCGAGGCCTGCTTTACGAGCAGATTGCAAATAAGATCCTTGGCCTCATTGCTGACATCGTGCCATTCGGCCTCCGGAAAGGAAAAGTGTCCTAAGTCGAAGAAATTTTATTAGATATTTAAATATAAAAAAGCTTTAAGAACGTACCTTCTTGAATGGACTCGAAAAGCAGCTCCTGGCACGTACGACAGTTTTCACCGCGATTCCATCCGCAATCCTCGCCGCAATTGCCCGAGAATGGCGGATAGCCACAGAGCAAGATGTAAGCAATGACTCCCAGAGACCATAGATCGCATCTCTTATCGTAGTAGTGGGCCTCGCCCACAAACAAATCGACCACTTCGGGGGCCATGAATTCGGCACTTCCAACCTAAAGAGAAATGGGTTCCAATAAGTCTTGATAATGATATTTCATTATTGCCGACTTACTGGTGTTAGTAGCTGGGGAGTGGCTGCCGGCGAGGAGATGTCCGTGGTGAACTTAATCCCCGAGCCCAGATCGAAGTCGCAAATCTTGATCGGGCACAGCGAGTCCGTCTTGACGCACAGAATATTCTCCGGCTTGAGATCACGATGGGCGATGCCCTTCTTGTGCAAGAAATCCAGACCGGAGGCGATCTCCTTGATTATCTGCGAGGCCTCGTGCTCGGAGAAGCAGATGTGCTCCTGGATGCGCGTCAGCAGGGGACCGCCGTTGATTTTCTCGAACACCAGGTAGAACTTCTCGTCATCCTCGAAAAACTCGATCAGTTGCAAGATGCCCGGATGGCCCTGGCAGTGATGGAATGTCTCCACTTCACGAAAGACACGCGCACGCGCATGCCCCGGTATCTTATCGATCACCTTCACGGCGTATTCCAGGTCGGTGTAGATGTTGACGCACGTCTGGACCGATGCATAGGCTCCCTCACCCAGAATCTCGCCGGTCAGCTTATACAGCTCTAAAAAGGACACCGGGGATGATGCAACTGAAGCACTATCTTGTGATCCGCTTACTCACCTTGGAACGTTGAGGAATGCAGAGAGGAACTGATGCGTTTCTTGCGCCGCTTCTTCTGCATCTCCTCCTTATGCCGGTTTAGCTCAGCTTGCCGCTCCACTTCGGTCATATTGGGCGCCTCGCTGGACTCATTGCCCGACACATCCTCGCTGCTATAGCGCGTCAGCTCATTCTGTCCGCCTGCAAGAATAAATTAATAAACGTAAAGTCAGTTAAACATTCATAATATAATATAGTTAAAGCTTAAATATATGGGTGACCCCGTTTAGTGTCTAAAAGATTTCATTAGGATTTCATGAAGGTGAACCTTTCATAAAACGAATAGTACGTTAAAAGAGAAACTATTTTAAACATCTGATTAAGAAAATGTAATTTTAATATTTTTTTTTGCGTATGACATACACCCACAATAGTTTCTGGTGTCTGCTGATTCACATGGGATCTTAAATAAATATATATACTTCAAATAACAAAAATATTTCTCAAGTTTAATCCTTTCTGTACATATCCTACGTTTCTTAACATTTAGATCCCATTTGGATCCCGTTCCCATCTCAAGATCCTCCAACTTCAGCATTCTGCATGGTATTAAATTACGGACACAGTCCCCCAGAGCTTAAGACTTCCGATCGACCGGCAATCGTTGCTCGCTTTTATCGGAATCGTTCGCCATATTTGCATGCCTATTTTTTGCAACATTTATCAATGCATAAAAATAATAATGAGGGAATTGAAAATAAGAAATAATACGCGTACTTTTCAACAACTGCGTAGAAGGCGAATCGCGTGTCGTAAACAAGTCGCCGTCACACTTGTGCATAAATATGTAAAAATTAAAATAATGTGTAAACACATTCGCAAACACAGGCATCGGTAGAGGGAACTTCTGTGTGGAATAATACAGAGCTAGGGCTGGACCTAGCTAATCCACAGCCTAGTCTTAAGATCGGACGGTGAGGAGTAAGAGGCAAGCCTCTAGTGATCTGCTTGATTGGGTGGAGCGGTGTTGCGCCTGTTGTTGTGTGTTTAATTGTTGTCAATAGGCGGCAAATGACTATTTATAAAGCCAACAACGGCTGCACTTCGAGCGATATCTGCGAAAAGATCTACCAGCTATAGCTATAGTAGACCATTGTCGTAATCAGCTTGGAGGCACGTCGCATTGCAAATATATATATATATAATATAATATATAATATGACGGCGAGTCAACTACAGTGGATATTGGTCAGGAATCGGTTGGGTTTTAAGTCTTAATGAATATATTTCAAAGAAAGGGTTTATAAATTGTTGTTTTCTATATCTAAAATTGTATTTCCTACACATTGTAGCAAACATTTGGTTAATATAAGCACTACGATTCCATTTTAAGGAACTACAGGTCGCCTTACTTATATCCACTGTATGGAATAAGGGGAATAGAGGCAGAGTCAATACACTCCTTAGCTTATCACAAGTAGTTGTAGGCTGTATTACTTGACTCAGTAGCATGTCGTTGCCCCGTAGGATCCAACCAATTAGGAAAATAATGGAAAGTTACCCATCCCCCACAGAGAAGTCTTATTCGTACAATCATGCCGTTTCCGTCTTTCTGTTCCGTCCGCTCTCTGCTTTGTTTTTCTGGTCTAAATTTAAAATTTGGCCTATTTATTGGTCAGCTTTAATTGTTATCAATTGCGTAAATAAATGCAAAGGCAGCGAAAAACAGAAAGAGACGCACGCTTCACGCATTTCTCTTGTTTATCCCATGCTCTCTCTTGAGCTCTTCGTCGAATATTCTGCGCATTTAATTATGATTTTCGCCGACTCATTTCACTTTGATGGATGGGGGATGTGTGCCGGCGCAGACGCATGTATTTTTATACAAATTGCATAAAAAATAATTGCCGCAGTTCCGGCGTATTGTTTTTGAAGCGTTTGTTTATTTTGGTACGAGGGGCGTCTACGTAACACACATCATCTGATTCGATCCGATCCCTTCAGATGTAAGGTCGATAAGGCGCGGCTGGTGACGACAATTGGATTAGAATGATTTGGAATGAAATCCCTTGGGCTGTTTCATCAGCCGGCTAAACATCGCATGTCAAAACAGCGATACTACTGTATTCTAGCCATCTTTTTAGTTGTTTTCTGTACATATCTATAGCTTTCTCAACTACCTTTTAATTTATTAAGATTTTTCATATATTTTAAGCATTCAAAAAAATCTATAAAATAATTAAATTAAAAAGTGGAAACAGGACCGTAGTCAGATCAAAATTCAAATATCTACAACTAAATTTGAACCTTAAGTACAAATAAAAAAATGGGCTACCTTATTCTTGAACTTTCAAAGTAAAGCCGTGAGAAAGGTAAAGGTCGCTAAAGATCCTCGTTAGAAATCTAACTGAGTTGAGGGTCTTTTAGAATAAACATTTCTCAACATTCGTTCGCCCACAGGTGCACAAGAGAAGCTGATAACCCGAAGCAGAAGACAAAACAAAAAACTAAAGAGTCTAGGCGAACAAAAACCTTGAAAATTTTGGAGCACAAACACAATCGAGGGCTCGCAGCTCGGTGCCATAATAAGTAATTAAATTGGTCTAGGTAGGGAACGGCGAAAATAAGGTGGCGGCGATTAGCGAATAAACAAAAGGTTGATAACAGGAACGTACTACGCAAAAGCGAGAAAATCAAAAGAGTTTGCTTTTGGCACTTTATTTATTTTCAAACCCAATTCAAATTCAAAACGCAAAGAAAAATGGAGGAAACAACACATGCGGTCGCACATGAAGGAGCTTTTAGTAAATAGAGAGAGAGACACCGAGAGAATGTGGGAAAGACGGAAGGCAGATAAGGTGTATCCCCCATTCCCCTCCTTCACAAACTCTCTATCTCTCTCTGTCTTCCTCTCTGCTGGGGTATTACTTCATGGCAGGGTGAAAGTGTAAAGAGGGACACAGTGAATAAATTGCCAATTAGCAGCTCTCAAAATCTGCAAACTTTGACGTCAGGGCTGAATACAGCCTGTTGGTTTTATTCAAAACAAAATGGAATTCTTTTTGAACTGACTATTACATCAGGCCGGTTTATAATTTTGTACTGTTGTAAGATTAACTGTAATACTAATTTAAATAAATTAAATTTACAAACATCTTAAAATAGAATTAACAATAATTTCCATAGGAAATGTCTGAAAAGTGTAAGGAATGGTTCTCTCCAATCGCCCTCTTCTTTTTGCGCCACCTTCCCATATTTGCCAGCATGAATTCACGGGCAGAAACACTAACACATATGCATAGACACACAAACAAACACACGTACGCTGTGGGAACGCGTGTTTGTGTTGTAAAGAAGCAGAAAATTATTGCGCAGCAAATGAAATTGTAAAAGCAAAAAAAAAATTTATGAAAATGGCGAAAGAAATGACAAAATAATACAAACATACATGCAATGAAATGACTTTAAATTAAAGAATGACCATCTGGCGTTTATGCATTTTTCTGGGTTGGCCAAGGTCGACTTTTGTAGTTAGTAGTTTACAACTTTGAGAGCAACTTTGTAATGCAGGTAATTAAAACTAGGTTTGTTAAAACAATAGCGCACAATTTAATCTAAAAGTGTAATAGAGATAGAGCGGAAAAAACTAGCTCGAACAAAAACAATAACACAATGCAAAAACCGGCATTTCGAAATGCACATACACACGTGCACCTGCCTATGGGTGTGTGTGTGATTGTTGGTGTGCGAAAGTTCTCTCATCTCATTCCTAGACACTTTTTTTTTCTTGTTCTAGTTGTTTTTGTATTTACCCAACATGTTTGCTGTTGCTTTTGCTGTTGTTGCTGCCGCTGTGTTCGCCTTTTAATCACAACGCAATTTGTCTAAGCAACGCCCGTTCTGCTTCTGCTTCTTCTCCTTCTTGTTCTACTAGGCGGCACGTTTTTGCAATGCGTAGATAAAACTGCTCCCCCGTTGAAATATATATTGCTCAGTAGTTTCAGCTTTAGTTTAATTTGTTCTCCTTTGATTTTGTGGGCTAATTTTAACCCGATTCCGGTTGGATCATCTTTGTAAACACTTCCTTTTTGTGGAAAATGTCAATCCACCAAAAAGAAAACATCAATACAAACGATGAATGGAGATATGGAAGCACACGGAAAATTTTCGGATTGACTGGCCCAGGGTTTGCGATTCGAAATGGACGTGTGTATTTATTTAATTACTGTACATATACCGGCCGGCGACTTTGGAAAATTCGGGTGGCGTGCGGCGAAAACCAATTGGCCAAAATAGTGAATTTGAAAGAAATGGGGAAAAACACGGACCTTCGTCGCGCGGCGCCAACGAGGAAAGAATCAAAAGCAAACACGCGCTAGCTTTTGAGGGAGCGTTGAAAACCGAAAAACTACCGACGCGAGAGCCCATCGAGAAAAGAGAACCAAAAGCGGGTGGCTGAGCAGAAAGAGAGGGAGCAGACGCAACGAGAGCGAGAGTTGTTGTAACAAACAGGCATGTACATACAGTGGCGGTCAAGTTAATAGTAGTATAGTCTGCAATTTTTTTCATTTTAGTCATAAATTCGATTTTACATTATGTGCATACTTTTACAAGAAAGGCTTTCCAAAGATTATACTAATGCCGTATCTGTTTTCTCGCGGCAACTCAAAGCTAAACTTCTTATTAGGATGACATAAATAAATATCAGTATATGTACAAATATAAATATATGCTGCGCTCGTTACACGTGCAACGGAGCGAGATAGGGAAATAAAGCGAAAAGAGATATTTTCATAGCCAGCAGAATAATTGCAAATGCTGAACAACCAGAATATCGTTTAGCTTAGGACAATAATAATAATAACCCGACCTTTTGATTACAAAACAAATTAAACGTGGCCCGGAAGGAAAAAGCTTCTGGTTGCAAAAATCCGGTTTGAAATTAAAAACGATGCCATTACCGGGGATTTTTATTCATTGATTCGATATTAATTCATATAGCCGAGAAGAAAACAAAGCACATTAGCTTCGCCTTGGCGATCGATTCGAATTCTTGGCTTTCAAAGAAGGTGAAGAAGGTAAATATAAATAAAAATACAAATATTGGTAGACTAGTTTACGCCGGATCAACATATGGAGGCAGCCGATACCGATTTCAATTCCTGCACCAATACCGATACCCGTGTGATAACAAGGTGGCGAATAAGCCCACGCACACACTCAGAGAGCGTGTGGAAAGAGAGCGGAGATAGAGCCACATCATTGATTGGATCCAGAACCCGTTTTGACAAGAAGTAGCTTAGTGGTTGTGGCCGCCGCAAGCAAAACAAAAACAGCAACAGGAAAAACAATAACAAAGCGACAGCCCGAATGGCGAGAGAGCGACTTAAGAGAGCCTCACTAAAAGAGACCGGTGCCAGAGAGAGCAGTCTTACATGATGCAATGCTGTGTGCCATGTAATAATTTAAATCCATTAAAGCTCCTGCGAAAAGAGAGGGCGAGCGCAAACCCACCTCCGTTTGCTTTAGTGCGCTTTGGAGTGTGTGAGCGCGATGCCAAATCTCACGTAGGCCGCGAATGTATGGGAGGGGGCTTCGAGAAGTGAGAGCGAGACGGCCAGGCAGACACACCAACACAAACGTAATGTGGAAGGTGGTGTGATGTCGGCAAGTCTTATTCAAAAGCAAACAAGTGGAAAGGGCAAACAGCAAAACAGAAACAAAAAAACAAAAACAAAAGCTTTATTTAACTAGCATTGTTTTCGTTTTTGCTTAAGTAAACAACAATATATGCCTGGGTTTCGACTGACGGTTTTGTTTTTATTGGTTCGCTACGGCATTGCCAAAGCTAAAAAATAAATTTCTCTCGCAGGGCTTTTTCAGGAGAGTGGGTGAGATAGAGGGAGATGAGTTGCCTCTGTGAATGTGAGGCTGCACGTAGGCACTAGCTGCCCTCGAAAAAGGCCAGATAGAATGGGAAACTTCTTAATAATAGTTTTGGAAAACATGCCCAGCTATCAGATCCAATTGACACTTTTTTCCCCTTAGCTGATTGGTGTTAGTTCGTAAACGAAATTTACTTCTTTGAATCTCTTGCATGTGCAACTGTAATTCTCTCCAGAAAACCACTTAATGGGAGCGTTCATACGTGTGGGAGGCCGACGCTCTCATCGCTACCTCCGCTTTCGCACGCTCGTTCGGTGCTGCTGCTGAGTTTATTCGTTCGTCCGCTTTGGCTCGTAGTTCTATTTTGGGCTGCAACAAACGTCACCAAGTGCAATAAACGTCATGAAGGTTATATGTGGTTGCAGCTTTGGAAGTTTGTTCACATTTCGCCGTTCGATGCATTTTGAGCCGAGCGAATGAACACGAACACGAATACCAGTGCATGCCGCTCAATCGATCTGCTCGTGACTCATTTTTTCCACTTCCATTAATTGTCCGCACACGCTCAATTTCTCGGCTAGCTGGCACAGATACTCGTGTCGTCTCACTCTTTGTTCCAACACTGGCAGCTGTTGCTCTCCTCCTCCCTCCAACGGTAACGGAGTGTTTGGAAGAAATAGCAGGAAGCAGTGTGAGCCTTCCCAGCTCAGGAAACCGAAGTCTGGAATACCCTCGTGAATCAATTATTCCAATAGGAAGTCCTTTTAGAGAGATTTCTTTATTCGAACCCTTCTTAAAGACCTGTGCACCAAAATAGGCAGGATTGCCTTTAATCGATCTTATAGAACAAGCTGCCATGTTTGAATTAACTCTCTTTAAAAGCAACACAGTTATACTCATTTGGAGCGCGGTCTTATACGGAAACTAGAGGATATAGTGGTCCTACCAAACTTGGAATATATACATTATACATAGAGAGTCTGTCAAGATTCATTAAATTAAATATCTTCAAAAATAACAAATTAAAGTTGATTATGAAATTAAATTGTGCAACTTTAAGTAGAATCGGTTGAATTTTCTTGAACCCAATAAAGCGACAAGTTAAATGTTTTACTTGAAATTTTGCAGACCAAAAATAGATTTTGTTAATCAGCTCTAAAAGTATTCTTAAATAAATTCTACATTTTAGGCATTGAGTAATTGTTCTCATGTTCAATTAGCAATCAAACCTTTTAGCTTTTACCCACTTTAATTGTAATGATAAACATAATTTTAGTAATAATCCAAGGATTTGTGCCATTTTAGTTATTCGCGTTTGAGTCAGTCCATATGCTTTGTCTATAAACTGATGAGCATTCATACATATGTACTATGGGGGGGGGGATTAATATTAAATCGGTATCCAAAAGCCAAATGCTGTGAGTCGATGCTGGAAAACCCTTTTAATTGGAGCAAACACATTACAATGAGTGGTCGCCCAGTCGTCGCATGATGCAATATGTGCTTCTCTTGGCAAAACAAAACAACTGTAAACAGCCCGTGGAAGAGTAGAGGCGGGGGATTAGCCAGCCGACCGACCGACAGACAGGCAGCATGCATGTTCTAGAACTTTTTGTGACGTCAAGGAAATACACTGGTGCGACTGGCGGCACTCTATATGCGCCAGTCAATGCTCCCCATTTCGGCCGATTGATTAGCAAGGGTAAACGAAAGTTCTGCTAGCCCCAGCTCCACAGAGAACTAGAATATGGCGAGGCGTAGCGATGGGGGAGGTAGAGCAATGCCCCCTTTAACCCATTAAATACAGATCACAAATCGATTTACGTGAGTGGAAAAGTTTCTTTAATATGTACCGTGTAGAACTATAATCCTAGGTCAATGTAAAGCTGTAATGATAAATGCAAATTTTGATGGGGACTAAAAACTATATAATACTTGTGCGTTGTTTAGTGTTTCTTACTAAATAAATTTCGTGATTCATAGCTCGTTAAAATCAAGATATGATTCATTATAAATTACTTTTATATATTTAGATAAATAATTAGTGCACAATTTCGATATCAGTAATTTAGTAAAGTTCTTGCTATGAAGGACACTGTCAGTTATGTTCCAGCCACATCCATTTGATCAACCATTTTTTCGCGCAATGGGTTAAGCGCTCGCTCACCTGACTGACTGCAGCTGTTGTCGGTGTTGCTGCAGGAAACGCCGCTGCCGCTGCTGCGTATGCCGCTGTCGCCAGAACCTCGGGGGTTGTTGTTGTTGTTATTGCCGATGGCGTTGCGCTGCTGCGTCGCAGCTGCGGCAGAGCCAGCTGCTGTGCTGGATTTCTGCTCCTCCAGCTCCACCATATTGCTGTTGCTTTTGGTTCCGGACGCGATTAGACAGAGAGACCAGACTGGAAAGGGTCTTCGGTTTTCGGTTACGTTTACGCCGCGGGGCCAGCTGCAATGCGTAGTGCAACAAATGAGAGCCAAAGTATCGCCTCGCTCTCTCGCGCTCTCTCAGCTCTATCTCTTTCGCTTCAGCTCATTCAAAATGGTGGCCGCCTATGGGATGTTTTTTCTTCTTTTTAATCCAATTGACAAGAAATGCGGCTGCTGCTGCTGTTGTTGTTGTCGTAGTTGGGTAAATTGATTCGATTCTGGTGTCCGTTTATCTAATTGTGTTTTTCGTTGGTCAAGTTTGGTGGTTGAGTCGTCGTTGGTGTCCCTGTGGTTGGTGTTGTTGTTGTTGTTCGCTAATTTCTCTCATCACATTGGCATCACAGGCAAAAGCGCAAGCAAAAAATTTGGGTTTATTTATTCCTCTCTTTGACTCCGTTTAATTTTCTGTGCTCTTTTCGCGTTTCACCTTTCCTTTGTGGGCTTGGGCTGTGCGGTAGTGTTATTATTGCTTTTGCTGTAGTTGTAGTTGTAGTTGTGGTTGTGGTGGTGCAGGGGAATTCTATTTTTTTTCTTCTTTTTTGTTGGATGCGAATCGCCGTTGGTGTTTCTGCTGGAAGTGGCTGTGGCTGAGGCTGTGGTGGTGTTGTGGGTCCTGGTCGTTGTTAAAATTTCCTCTGCTGATTACAACACAAAAAAAATCGCTGAAATAGCGGACAAAAGCCGTTTTCTTTGCGTATTTCGCTTTAAGTTTCTTTCCCAGCTACCGATCCATTTTCAATTTTCGAAGATGATTCCGACGAATGACGTTCATTTTGCCAGCCACTCTAGAAGAAATCGAAGAACCTATCGATTAATTTATATCGAATACCTAGCGTATCGATGAATAATCGATTGTTTCAGACTATCGCTATATAATTTATTCGTTATACCAAAATTATACCTATTTAAGCCGGGTTGAAAAAATAATTATAAAGCGAACAATACCTATGTATCTGCACGAACGTAAAAAATGTATATTTTATGCATAAAAGAGATGCATAAATTCGAGAAATGTTCCAGCTACTAGTATAAGTTTACATGAAAAGGTGGATAACTTTGATACAACGGTGGGGCACATTGCTATACAAATACGTATTGAAGGAATATGCAGTGATAAATATTTGATTTATATATAATATTTATAACGTAAACTGATCTACTAAGTATTATTCTGGACGTAATGAAAATTCTAGAACATTTTCTTAAAACATGGAAGGCACTATAGATTGATTAGTATATAGTGTAGGTGTAAGAAATTGATTAAAAGGTGGTAAACATAGCTTAGTGCACTGAAGAAAAATTCCATTTATTTAGAGATAAACATTCATGCCCGTTTCATTTATATTATTATTTTATATTTTATTTATTATTGGATATTGGATATTTGGATATTTAAAGAATGTTTGGATTTATTCGAGAAATTATGACATTCATAAAATGTACTTAGTAAGAACAGTTGGGAATTAGAAAGACTTTACATTCTTGGATTTAAATTACTTATAAAAAAGTATAGATCTACAAGGCTGTTGCTGGGAGGCTTTCATATCGAAATCGCCTATTTCTCATATTGCCCTAAAGAAAATTAACTAAGAAAATTAACTGCAATTAATTTTTTTCGAATTAAGATTACTTACTTCCTTTGATTTTTCGTTACACCATTAGACCCACAGAGAACAGACCACAAGTTTGTTGTATATGTATATGTATTTGTATATTTAAATTTAATTGGAGTTTTAATTTTTGTTTAAATTAACTAAGCTTAAACACTTAAATAAACGCGCGAGCGCAATGTAATGTATTGTAATGCATTCATTCATCGTCATCGTAGAACTTGTTTACCTTGTATAATCGAACTCTCGGTACTTCTTCGAATTAAAATCACTCAAAAACTGTGCTACACTTTTGATATAACCCAATAATCCATGCCAATCCAATGCAATCCGAACCAGGCTCGAATCTCGCTTGCTCGCCCTTACGTGATATATTATAGAGTAATAATAAACAACGAGAGAGAGAAGAGAGAGACACACACAAGACACGACATCTATAGCTAGTAATTGTAATAAAAGAGACGGGAGGCCAACGGAGACAAAGAGATCAATAACCACCAGCACATGGTACCACCGTCACAACTCGTAGGTGATGTTGTTCATGTGATCGCGCGTCTTTCGCGCCTTGAAGGGCGCCGCGAAGTGCTCGTAGGCATTCTCCGCGTTGTACGACGAGCAGCGCCTGAGTCGATGGTGTTGCAGCGAGCTGCTGTAGGGAGCATTGCCGTGTCCAGCGCCACCACCGCCGGCTCCAAAGCACCGCATGGCGGCGCACAGCAGACTACACCACCGCCACGACGAGGTAAAGGCGTAAAAGTGACGACTGGCCCCGCCGCCACCGCCAGCGCCTCCTCCTCCGCCCTTGGTCAGCAAGTGCTGGCGGCTGTGATGCAAGTACGGATTATAGTTCGAGCGGAAACTGCTGCTGTCACTGCTGTGGCCACTGTCGCCACTACTGCTGTCGCTACGTCGTAGTCCAAGCCGAAAGAGATTCCCATTGTTGTGGGCCGCATTGGCGAAATCCTCAAAGTCCAAGTGCGACTCATACTCAAAGTCGCGATCTATCGAAACGGCGGGTGTGATGATCATAAATTGACTATACTTCTGGTTGCGGTTGGCTTGATGCTGCTGTTGTTGTTGCTGCTGCTGCTGCTGTTGTCGCTGCTGACGATGGTTGTTGCGCTGCTGGTTGGCCAGCGAATTGAGCAGCGTCTGGTTGGTGTCCACCGACGAGTAGCTGTTGCTGTTCGACACCGGCGACATGTCATTGTTGTTGTTGCTGCTCACATTGGCGCTGTTCGTGTTCACGTTTTGATTGTTGTTGTTGTTGTGCGCAAAGACGCCAGCGGGAGCGGGCTGCGTGGTGGTAACAACAGCGGATGACGCCTGCTGCTGGGGCTGATAGTGCTGGTACTGCAACTGCAGCGAAGGCTTGGCATGCTTGGGCCGCCTCTTGGCAACTGGAGCTGAGGTCTGCTGTTGTTGTGGTGGTGGTGGCAACGGCAGCGGTTGCTGCTGCTGTTGGGGCTTCTGTTGCAGCGGTTGTTGCTGTTGTGGCTGCTGCGACTGCTGCTGCTGCAGCGCTGGCGATGTGGTTGTGGGCGTGGAGCCGACAGAGGGCATCCATCATCTCGTATCCTCCGTCCCGCTACTGTTGTCATCGGGCTTCACGATTTGGTAGGTTATCAAGTACTCTGGATAAGACTGATGGAGACATTTGTACAAGTTGAAAATGTGTGGAAATCGGTATATTTATGTGACTCACTTGTTCGCCTCGATAGACAACATATTCCGCAAAGTGCAGGCCACCAGCCGAGGGTCGCCCCACGACCGAATGATGGCCAGGTGGTGCGTGGGCCATCTTCATGGCGCTATACTGCAAGAAAGATTTACCCAATGCCACCCGACACAGGAGGAGTTGTCTGCAGAATGTAATGAGGATTATAGTGTATTATATTAACCGAAATTCAAAGTATAGGCTTCACTCACCTTGGACACACATAGCAGGACTTGTCCTTGTGCGAGGGACATCCAATGCCGCCGCCAATTCCATACACATACTGGTTGCTCTTCGAGCTGTGCTCGGCAAAGTAAATGCCAGCCCCAAACATGCCGCCTATGTAGGCGTGGCGCTCATCAAAGCCCCGCTGCACAATTGCATTGATGAAGGGGCTGCCGTGGAATAACATACGCTCATTGGACTGCACATAGTTCTCCTCGGCGATCTCCTGTCGGCGATGCGCATACCGCTCCCAAAGCTTTCGATTCTGCACCTTTTGCACCTGTTTCAGAAAAAATAAACGGAAGGATTAGTTACGATTTAAGGGATATTTGTATATCAAGAAAGGACTTGCCCGAATAATGTTGTAGCGTGTGAAATAACCGCCGGCCTGTCCATTGTCCCGATGCTCGCGAATCGTGGCCTGCATTTCCTCTTCGACGGCCACAAACTCCTTATCATCGGGCAGAAGGTCCACCAGCAAAGTGCACAGGTTAACGTTGTTACCAATGCCTGAAGAGATTACACAATTATAGTTTAAATAGTTATTGATTGGACGTATTGAAACTCACCTGTGGAGGCCCTCAGCTGGGCAATGCCCTTGAGTATCTTGTGGCGGAAGCCGTAGGCGGAGACGCCCACCTGCTTGAGATCATCGTGACCCATCTCGGCCAGAATGTCCAGTGTGATTTGCTCACGCTCGAACAGCTCAGTTAGGTGGTGCAGCTGCTGGCTGCAGAGGAAGCCTGATACATTGGTGATGTTCTCCGCATCCGGCAGCAGGTCATCCGTGGATGAGCCCTCAGCTCCATTTGCTTCGGCGCCCTGGGCCGGACTGATGCGCGTGGAACTGCTGAGGGGCAGCGGTACAGGAACACTAAGGATCATGGAGGCGCCAGTGGGCAGCAGCACCGTTTCCGTGGTGGGGGACAGAATCGTGGAGGAGGTCGATGAGGTACCAGCAGCCGATGTGGCCGCATCTGGTGCCGGGGAGCTGCTGCTCAACGATTGCGTGGAAGCGCTTAATGCGTGCTGGCTCAGCGAGGTGGCCATGGCGTCCTGCAGCAAGCACTTCACATCATCCGCCGTTGCCAGGTCGATGGGCGTCTGTCCCTCTTGGTTTTTCATGTAGGCATCGGCTCCGTGGGCCAGTAGCAGCGAGCACAGCTGAGTGCGCCCCTTCTGCGCCGCCTCGTGCAGTGGCGTAAATCCCCATTTATCCGTGGCATTCACGACTGTCTTGTGCTTGATCAGCAGAGCTGCTATATCCAAATGGCCGTACGAACTGGCATTGTGCAGTGGTATGAGTCCACCCTTGTCCTGCGCATTGACATCGGCGCCATGCTCCAGAAGGTACTCGGCGCACTCAAAGTTGTTGTATCCGGCGGCCAGGTGCAGCGGCGTAGAGTTCCTGCCCTGGGCATCCCGGCAGTTGATGGTTTCTGCGGTAACCAACCGCTGAACCCTTGCCAAATTACCCTTTTTGGCAGCATCCAGGAGAGCAGAGGGTCCTCTGAGCAGCTCAGCAACATCGTGATCCGATTCCTTGACCAAATCAGCTGGGGTAGCCCCGTCCCGATTCTTCTTCATGGGATCAGCACCGTGCTTGAGGAGTAGCTTGCAAATATCATACTTTCCCTTGGCAGCCGCTTCGTGGAGAGGCGTAAACTTCCAGAGATCGGAGACATTCACATTGGCACCGTGCTTGACCAGCAGTTCAGTGACCTCATAATGCCCGTAGGAACAGGCATTGTGAAGGGGCACCAGTCCGCCCTTATCCGCGGCATACACTTCGGCGCCGTGCTCCAACAGAAACTGAACCACTGGCACGCGGTTGAAGCCAGCGGCAAAGTGGAGTGGCGTGGAATGTCGTCCATCCAAGTCCCGACAGTTGACTCTGAGCGGATTGTTCAGAACGATGCGACGCACAGTGTCCAGGTCCCCCGCCTTAGCGGCGTCCAGTAAATGGGTTTCACTGTCGGGCGGATTCTTGAGCAGCTTCAGCACATTGTCCGAGGCCAATTGCGAGGCGGTGAGTCCTTCCAAGGAAACGATATTCGTGTCCGCGGCGTAGGAAAGCAGCAGGCGAACAGCCTGCTCGTCCCGAGCACACCGATGCAATGGCGTCTGCCCCAAACTGTCCAGAGCATTCACCTTGGCGCTCTGCTTCAGCAGGACCTCCATGGCGTCGTAGTGCAGCAGTTCGGCGGCCAGGTGCAGTGGAGTGAGGAATGCCTTGTTCTTCTCATTAAGAAGCGCTCCCTTTCTCGTCAGCAGCTCCATTAGCTGCTTGCGCTTCCCATCCGGTGAAACGGCGGCCAGGTGTAGGGGAGTATCCCCAGTGTACGGATGCACAAAATTCACGATCTCCGCGCACACCAGCTTCTTGGCACGGGACACGTCACACTTCCGACATGCATCCAGCAGGCAGTGACCCTTGTACTCGACTGGAAAAGAAAGAGAGTTGGTAAAATAAAAATAAATAATCCAAGAGTCCAAAACTACTCACAGGCGATCCTTTCCCGCAGTTCCCTGGTCGGAGCCGCATCGATGGCCGACTTGCTGTGACAGTTGAGGAGAGTGGGATCTGCTCCGCGGCTCAGCAGCAGGCTGCAGACCTCGACTCTGCTCTTGGAGGCGGCCTCGTGGAGCGGCGTAAAGGCCCACAGGTCGTTGGCATTGACATTGGCGCCCGCCTGGATGAGCAGCTTGGTCACATCGAAGTGCCCGTAAGAGCAGGCATTGTGCAGCGGCACCAAGCCGCCCTTGTCCTTGGCATGCACATCCGCCCCGTTGGCCAGCAGGATCTCCACGATCCCGATCCGATTGTAGCCGGCTGCCAGATGGAGGGGCGTCGAGCGCCGTCCGTCGCTGGCATGGCAGTTAACGTTCAGTGGGGTGAGCAAGGCCAAAAGGCGATCCTCGGCACCGGAACGAGCGGCCTCCAGAAGTTCATCCTTTCGGTATTCCCCGGTTAAAACGGGTCTCGTCGCCTCGTCCGCCAACTCTAGCGGCGTTTTCTGCTCCGAGTTCCGGATCGTGTGGTTCGCGCCATGCTGCAACAGCGCCAGGCACACGTCTACCTTGCCCTTGCTGGCCGCCTCGTGCAACGGCGTGTAGTTCCAGTTGTCGGTGGTGTTGGGACTGGCTCCCGCTTTCAGCAGAAGCCGCACCACCTCGGCGTGGCCAAAGGAACAGCAGTTGTGCAGCGGATGCAGACCGCCTTCGTCGCAGGCCTGGATGGAGGCGCCGCTGTTCAGCAGGAATTCGACTACCTCCCGGCGCCCATAACCTGTGGTGGGTGAAAGCGAATAGGAAGCAAATCATATGTTAGATGGGTGTCAGTCTGTCTCAGTGTCTTTTTTGGTCGATGGCAAGCCGTAGAAATGAGACGGGAAGGTCTACTAGTCGTCAGGGTTCTTTCTTGGGCTGTCCCGACCTTGCCCGTGGCTCATGAGACGTGTCCATCACAAGGGAAATGAAAAACGAGTAAAAGGGGGTTCCCATTAAAAGAAATTAATGTGTATCATATTATATTTTTATAAACTGAAATATTTAATGAGCAATAACAGACCATATCTAGAGAAGCTGGAGCTGATGGGGGAGTCACAACTAGTCACAACTCAAATTCTAGTGCAACCAGCGGTGAAGGCCCCTTGTGTGCTTTGTACGTTTAATGAGTAGTTGGTAAGGGCTTTAATATATTGCTTTAAATATTAAATGGTTTAAAATAAATATCAAGGTTGATTACGATAGCTTTTCGTTGTTACAAGCTACGAAAGCTTTTTCTAAAATGTAAATACCCAAAACATAAGCTTTTAAAATCACGAATCATACTAGTTAATTGTTCCCTAGAGATAAAATAAGACCAGGCGGAATTTTATCACTTAAATCCGATTTAAAGTAATCTATTTTGCGACAACCCCTTTTATTTATTTCCGAATTACTTGCAATATCAAGCGAAACCTGTGTATATCTCTGATTCCCTGACTCATCCCGATCGAGGCAAAGACGATTAGTCACACAGAGGAGTTTTATCAACATAAATAAAGTGCTTATTGTCGTATCTATTGCAAAGTTTTTAATAAACCGAATGGAGAACGAACCGCAGCCAATTACAAATCTCGCTGGCAAACAAAAGCTTGGGCTTGAGCCACCCACCGAAGAGTGGTTTGCGAAACGATTTGCGCCGTTCACTTTTTGTATGTGGCCCAAACACACAAAACACAATTACGAAAGTTTTGCATTAAAATTTAATAGAATGGAAAACTTAATTCCAACTGTTGCTCTTGGGAGGGCAATGCCTGGAGCATTAAAGTGATCCTTGAGAGGGGAACACAGACAATATAACCCAAGATATACACTTTAGCAACTTGATTTGCAATTCCCCGGCTGAAGGTTAATTATTCCCAAGTTTTGGGGCAGCGATTAAAGCGATAAAAGCAAGTTTTAATGCCTCAGCCAAGGAAGGAAGGAAGGTCGGTCTGCACCAGCTTTATCGGCCCTAGTATGTTTATCACTGGCCAAATATACACCTCTAAGAGATAACGGCTGGGAGAGGGAGAGAGGGTAGAAAGGCAGGAAGGAGGAAACGTGAGCTTTGATTTGGGGCTCCTCGGCAACAGGTATTGTCCCAAAAAACGAATAGTTTGATAATTCGTACATTTAACAAGGTGAAAACCAGACACAGACAGACAATAGCAGAGACCCCTTGGAGATCTCACTTTTTGTTCACAGAACGTGACAAAAAGACAGACGAAAATAATAATGGAAACCAGTTTATAGAAAGAAAAGACCCAGCGAATGAATCATAGACCAAGCCAGCGACCACAAGATAATAAAAAAGTGCTCAACTTAAAAAGAAGCCAAACGGCGAATTAGCTATGCAAGGGGCGTGCGTTGTTGGGTTGTTGGGGAGAAACAGTTAAATAAAAAGCTTTATTTTTCTTTTAGGCTCTTCTTTTGACTTTTGATGCTGGCGGTCGACTGACAACATATAAATCGCAATGCATAAAAATGCTAACTAGGCCAAAGTCACAACAAAAGACGCAAAATATTGAGCCAAAGACGTCAGCAGGATGGCGCGCATGCAACGTAGCAGCAGCAGCAGAGAGCAGAATCCGAATCCGAATCAGACGCCAAAGCAGCGGCAGCAGCCACAACAAGTCCCACCCACTGCGCGCCACCCCAACACCCCAACTATCGCTGACACCTCCCCCTCGGAAAATAACACATAGACACAACTGCAGTGAAAATAACAGAAACAAAGGGCCAGGTAAGGCATTCAGGTACTATTTAGTATAACTTTTAAGTGGAAGGGTAGACAAGAATATAATAATATGAAATAAATAAAGAACCAGGCCAGGTAAGGTATTATAGGTACTATTTAGTATAACTTTTAAATGGAAAGATAGACAAGAATAAAATAATATGAAATAAATAAAAAACTTTGGCTTTACGTTTAAGAAAATCGTTTATTAAACTCTTTAAAGATGCTATGGCTATAAAAACAATAGATTTCCTGTTTCCATACCTTTAAAAACATCAGATATCAAGGATTTTTGAGCATATTTAACACATTTTAAATTTATGTTAAATCTATAGTGATTTCCCTTCATATTAAGCTTTAGGTTTAAAGCAAAAACCCTTAATAATATGTGGGCTTTATTCCAAAAACATGATTTTATGCTAATACTATGTAAATGTAATACTATGTATAAAGATGTTGGTTCAGATTGGAAACTAGGCTTTTGGTGATTAGGAAATAGTATAATATCATCACTTTAATATAAAATAAGAAAAGGAAAACTTTAAAATTAATAGTATTGGTAAAGAACAACTGCTACCAACAATTGTTTCCTGGCATATGTTTTGACTGTCGCCTTGGTAACAGTTACCCCCAAAAGCACCTTTCACACCTGTAGCTTTTGTTAAATGTGGAATACACCGAATAAACAAATCCAGATATGGTAAAAACCATTTGTAGACTTATTTTTTGCTGATTTTGCTGGATATTTTCTTGAATACCGCTACTTGCTATGCTAAATGCTTGCTAAATGTGAAAGCTTTAAGAGAAAGACGGCTGTGTCAATGCCATTTGTGCTGCTATTATCTTAACCGCAGCTGTGTGCATATTTTTGTGAAAATAGAAATTGTTAAAATGCAGCACGCACACGGGGGCCACAAGAGCAGAGCAGAGAGGAGGGGGAGAGACGGCGAGAGTTCCGGAAACAAGCCGAACGAACCCCAACACATAGAACAGAAAAGCGGAGAACAGAAGCAGAAGCAGAAGCGAGGCGAGTGGAAACTAGGTCAACTCTCGACGCCATTGGAGCAGGCGAGTGTCCGACCGAGAGCGACCGAGACGACAATGACGCCCGTCACACCCAGGCGCAACTAGCTCAAGGCCAAATCCGCACAAGAGCAGCCCGCAGTGCGGCGGGGCACGGAGCAGTGGGGGTTGCAAGTCCTTCAACCCTGGCCAAAAAAGGGTGGCAGGACATTATGCTGTTTTTAGGCCGTCCTTGGGCGGCGCAAATCTCGAGATCTCTCGACTCCCCCAACTTACCCGCAGCGAAGTGCAGAGGCGTGGACTTGCGTCCCGCCGTATCCCGGGCATTCACGGTCTGCGGCGTTATCAGCTTCTTCACCTTGGCTATCTCGCCCGTCTTGCAGGCCTCGAAGAGCTCCCGCAACGGATCGTTGGCCATGACCGCGTCGAGATTCACGCTCAGTATGGCCCGACTCCGACTGTTGTTGGCCATTGTGATTGTGATTGTGTTGTTGTTTTTCGTTTTGTTTACACGCACGCCCCAAATATCACGGATTTGCGTTGGCTCTCTCTCCTGGTCGCTGGGCCCCTTCACTCCATCCACCACCTGGCTGTCTCTGCTCCTCTGGTGGTTGCCTGCATTTCCGGATTACACGGACTCTCGCGATCGCGGGCGGGGGTGGATTCGACTCGTTGGAGGAGCAACAATTTGCCACTGGCTGCCACGCGCCCAGCCCTCGTTTTTCGCTTAATATTTAATGCACAATTGCAAACCAAAATCAATAGGATTGGCCTGGTCAGCAGTCTCGCGTCGGTTGTTGCACTCGCGTACGGCACTGTTCGGGGCTCCGGATGTCCTTTGGCCAACTCCTAGTCAAACTGGTCGTGGCCTCCAAGCTCTCGCAGTGGCAGTTTTTTCTAGTTTTTTCGCCTCCGCGAATCGAACCGTTGCATTGTTTTGTGAGCTGCGGTGTGGTCGCAGGTTGTTCGTTTATTGTGCTAAGCTTGGACGGAAGAAGCGCGGATTTTCTTCTCCACAAGAACCGGTCACACTTGGAACAAAACGTAATCAAATAACGTAAGTGAACAAAACCTTATTCGAGCGGCAACAATAAAAATCCCATAAAAGCGCCCTTTAGATACCGCGGAACAAGAACGTAATCAAACAACATGAAATTATTAACGAATTATAACGTAAATCGACGATACTGATAATGATAAAATGACCCCGCGATAACGATAAGCTTTGATGAAAAATGGTGGGAGTTCAACTTAGTTCCCTTGACTAAAACCAAAGGCAGTAAATCAGTTTAAAAATGAAACTCTGAATTAAGTATTTATCTAAAAAAAATTATCTAAACGTGTCTTTAACTTAAATTTTTTTTAAGGCTTTTTTAGATTTTTCGGATGTTTTTATTTGTATTTAAGTAACTGCCTTAAAAATGGTTCAAGACATTGATTAAAGGTGGAAAACATAGCAAAAAATGTACTTAATTTATTATTATTAAAATAAACGTATTTTAAATATAATTTATCTGCGATAGAGCAAAACATTATTCGAAATAAGCTAAATAAATGGATATTTATATAAACACAACTGGTCTTGCCATAAGAATCGATAGTGCTTATATCGACTATCGAATATTCGGCATAGCGATAACGATGTGTTGCTGCCCTAGTGTGTTTGTTTTTCGTTTTTATTATTTAAGAAGTGCATAAAAACGAATACAGAGCGGTGCAGCGTTCTTATTAGTAGTAACTAATATCGAGAGCAAGTGAAGACAAATAGGGTGCACTCAGCGCTGCTCTAAAATCGGGATAAGAACGGATTTCCAAAAAGTGAATCAGAATTTTTCCAGCACACACACACACACACCTGCATTGAATCGCACTCACACCAGCATGAAACCAGTTGTGTTGTTGTAAATAAGTGCAAGTGAAGCAGAAGCTGCGATCGGGAAAATTAAGCAGAAGAAAGGGAAGTGAGCAGGAAAAGCAGGGAAAAGTGGATAGGCGGAGTGCAGTTGACACGCTTCGCTGGCTGCGCGACAGCAGAACGCCAGTCGAGCGTCGAGGCTGCCAAAAAAGCCATTAGTGGAGAACCAACCCCCCTCCTTTGCGCCGCAGTTCAGTTTCAGATAGAGCGGCGCAAGAAAGCAATTTTCTGGTAGCTGCCGACATCAGAGAAAAGGCAATAATTGCCAGAGAGACGGACAGAACGACAATTAGCCGGAATGGAGCTGAAAGTTTGGGTTGAGGGCATCCAGCGGATTGTGTGTGGCGTGACGGTGAACACCACATGTCAGGTATGTCTATAATTGCCGATTGGTTTTCCTCTTCGTTATTGATTAACTATTCCGATTCATTGCAGGATGTGGTGTTTGCCTTGGCCCATGCCACCGGCAAGGTGGGGCGCTTCACCCTCATCGAACGGTGGCGTAACAATGAACGTCACTTGGCCCCCAACGAGAATCCGATGAAGCTGCTCCTCAAATGGGGCGAGTATGCAAATGATGTGCAGTTCATTTTGCAGCGATCCGAAAACAAAACACAGCAGCAACCGCAACAACAACAGCAGCAACAGCAGAACAACAACAACAATAACAACTATGCTGTGATGACAACGAAAAAGTCGTTGGGTGTAAACAATAACAACCATAATAACAATATTAACAACAAGCCAGCGCCCCCCGCATTGCTAAAGCAAAAATCGAATGTAGAGCTGAGCTACCGCACAAAGGAATTGAAAAAGAGTTTTGGGTGTGTGCCGCGAACCTTGGGCTACATTTTAATTCGCTTAGCTGACCCCTTTTACGTGTTAAAACCATCATAAAATGCTAGCAAATCGAACTAGAAACATTTGTATTTTCTATGTTATGTAGAAATTTACTTAGGCGGCAGCTGAACGAATTATTAGAGCCATATTACTTAGTAAAAACATCTAACTAGAACATATTCTTTCAGGGGCTACGATGCCAAGCAGTTTGACAACATTGGAATAGTCAAAGGGATTCCTCAGCAGCAACAGCAACAGCAGGTTACGCAGCAACCATCGACATTGGTGGCTCCTGTAGCCCCACCAACTATTACCAAGGAGCAGATATCGTCGCAGGACAATAACATGGTAGCTCCGCTAGTGCCAAAGCATGAGAAATCCCTGTCGAATCCGCTGGACATGACCAGTGCGAGCAATAATCCTCCATTGGCTGCCAATGGCTACAACGACTTCTACAACAACAACAGCATTAACAACAACATCAGTAATAATGGTAGCAACAACAGCAATCAGCACATTTACAGCCAGCTGAGCAAATCCAGCAATGAGCTCAGACGCTCCAGTCCCAACGAAATGTACTACAACAATAACAACAATAGTATTAATAACAACAATAACTCACCGGAGCTGTATAAACAAACGCCAACGATTTCCGCAAATGGAGCTCTAGTCCCGCCTCCATACCGTGATCCGCCTCCACCCAGGAACAGTCCCATGTGCCAGAGTCAACGCATGGCCAGCAGCAATGCGGACACAATTTCCAATGCCTCCTCCTCGACAAATCCATTTCTCAGCGACTATGATCAGCATAGCAACCATAATAATAACAACAACAATAGCCAGGCCATGGTGGAGGGTGAGAGTATGTTCCAGGCTACGCAGTATAACGATCTGCTGCAGTTAATCAAGTTCCAAAGGGAGAAGATCACAGCCCAGCAAATGGAACTGCAAAAGGTGAATACCTTATATACGTTATATTAATAATAATATCTAAGTAATGAACTCTCTTTCTCACTTAGTTCGACACCGAAATTGTTTTCTTGGAAAGCAAAGAACGAGACCAAGCCCACGAGCTGGAGGCCATATCGCGTGAGATCTCTAAGGCTGATCAAATCTTCAGGCAGGGCAGTGAGCAGCTTCAGACCCTGCAATATGTCGAGGAGGAGAACGAACTGGTCAAGCAACAAGAGAAGACTTTAAAGTCGGAAATAGCCCTTCTCCGCTCCAAGCTGGCAAATTGCGAGACAGAGTTGCTGCAGTGCAAGAATAAGATGCGTCTACTGATGGATGACATCGAAATGGAGCAGCAGCAACAGCAGCAGACCAATCGGTATGTTTGTATTAAGTTTTCGGTATCTGTTTCCATTCTTACCATTATTTTCAAAGGCAAACGGTGGAGCGTGACTTCTTAATGGAAATGGAGCGAATACAAAGCGAAATTGATCAGGCACTGCACAACACGGACACATCCAACAAAACGGCAGACAGTCTGAAGAAGGAGCTGCTGATGATCGAGCATGCCATTGCAGAGAAGAAGCGGCAGGTGGAACAGCTGGTCAACGAGATGAAGGAGGTGAACCTGCAGAGTCTGACCGTTACCACCACCGCTGAGGAGATCAAGCATCTGCTGGAGGGACAGGCAGCACCCAATAAGCAGGGCAGCAGTCGGCGGATCATCGGCTCGCCTAGGCAACTGGAAACGGCAGTACCGACCAGTAAAAATCCCCACGGCGTCTGGGTTTAAGTAGGAGTCACTCTTTAGGCAGCGAAACTATTTTTCTAAACATATTTCTCCTTTCACAAACAATGTTTTCTGGGAACAACAAAATTGATTAACATATCTTGAATGCATAATGGAGTTGAAGCCAAACGGATTCCATATGAATATCACAAAATGTACAATACAAATTTACAATCGATCAGCGTAAATAGTATTGTTCAGTATGCTTACTTTCCAATTACACTCTATGGATCTCTCAAAAGGAATGATAAATGTTACAATTTATACACACAACCCACACACATCCACTGCACAGTACTTTTGTATTTTATTGTAGTTAATGATTCCATTATCACATTCCCCTAATTTTAATTATGTGTGCTATATACTTCTGTTTAATGTTTTTGTTGCTAGTCTACACATGTAAACAAAAAAGAAACCCCTTCCAATCTCTGCAATTCGCCATTTGTTGGAACTTTAATTGTTGCAATAATTCGAAAGTAATGAAACTCGAAACGCCTTTTTAACATTTAAGTAGTGCACTTAGTGATTGTCTCCCACAGAATACATAATTCGTAATAGAATTCACAATTCGAAATACACAAACGTATATTTAAACGTACTTAGCAATTAGCGCAGCTTTAGCAAACAAATTACAAATTAGCAATGCTTTGTTGAAAAGTTTCACTTCTAAAGTGCTTAGCCTTAGCCACCGAATATCAAAAAATAAGACATACATAAGCTTAAACATGCAACTTTTGTAGGTTTAACTGCATAAGACAACATCATAAGTCGCTTTCCTGTGTATTATGTTTTTAATTAGCAATATTTAATAATTTTACAAATTGATAAAGACCCACAAAACCAACACCAACCGAAATGCAATTTATGGAATATAATAATTATATTACTATTACATAAAACAAAAAAAGACAAAACGTAGAGCAAATTCTAACTGCATTGTATTTAATTAGCGAATAAATACATTTTTATGATTTTTTTCTTTAAAACTAAAAGCAAATGGTTGAATTTATTATTGGGGTTGATTTTGGCAAGTGAAAACCTCCTAGATATCATTTTAACATCAAACTTAATATAATATACAAGGATTTATATATAATAAATCTATTTTTAAGAATTTTTCAGAAGACCTCAAGTATACGGATATTTGGGTCCTTAAATCGACATTTTGATATCCTAATTTTGGGACAAATTTGAGAAATCGACCAAAAATTTTTTATTCAATATTTTATTATTAAATAATTAAGATTTTAACGGCTTTAACGGCGATTCGGAATATGAACGCCATTGGGTGTCATTTCATTTTTGGCCGAATTATGCTCTTCAGAAGACATCAAGTACGCGGATTTTTGGGTTTAAATCGGCATTTTTATATCATAATTTTTGGTCAAATCGTTTTTAATGCAATATTTTATTACTAAGTAATTAAGATTTTAGCGGCGATTCCGAATATAAACAACATTTGGCTGTCATTCAATTTTTGGCCGAATTATGCTCTTTAGAAATCATCAAATGCGGATTTTTGG
>VNKC01005027.1:0-44189 GCA_008042775.1 Drosophila pectinifera
TCCGCATACTTGAGGTCTTCTGGAGAGCATAATTTGGCCAAAAATGAAATGACAGCCAAATGTCATTTATATTCCAAATCGCCGTTAAAATCTGAATTATTTAAATATTAAATATTAAAAAAAAATGAGATAAAAATTTTGGCCAATTTTTCAAAAAATGATAAGGGGTTACATCATTAAAATTGTCAAAAATTGGCAAAAAATTTATTTTTTCTGATCTCTAAACTGAATATGCAGATTAATTACCATAATAAAAAATAACACAGAACTGCTTTCCGAATTGAATTTGAAGCTGTTTTGACTTTGTTATGAATATTTTTAACATTTAAGGACCTAAAAATGCGTAAACCTGAGGTCTTCTGAACAGAATATTTTGGCCAAAAATGGAATTTAAGCAAAATCCCATATATGGTTCGATTCACCATTAAGAGCTTAATTATTTTTGTTATAAATTTTGTTAACCTTGAGTTGTTCTTAAAATTAGGACATAAAAAACCCCATTTAAGGACCAAAAAATACTTAAACCTGAGGTCTTCTGAACAGCATACTTGGGCCAAAAATGGAATTTAAGCAAAATGCCGTATATGGTTCGATACACCATTAAAAGCTTAATTATTTTTGGTATGAATATTTTTATCCTTGAGTTTGTCCTTAAAATTAGGACATAAAAACCCCATTTGAGTGCCCAAAAATTCGTGAATCTGAGGTCTTCTTAACAGCATATTTTGGCCATTAATGGAATGTCAGCAAAATGCCATATGTGGTTCAATTCACTATTAAAAACTTAATTATTGAGCAATAAAATACTTGAAAAAAATAGAAAAAAAATTTTGGCCAATTTTTGAAAAAACGATAAGGGGTTACATCATTAAAATTTTTTTCTTTTAAATTTCTAAAGTCGATATGCAGATTAATTAAGCAAATAAAAACTAACATAGATCCGCTTTCCGATTTGAAATGAAGGCTGTTTAGGCTGAGTTTTGTATATTTTTAACTTAGATTTTTCCAAAAATTTTAGTCTATGAAGAGTACAGTGAATGGGAAATTTGTTTCAGACACCAGGCCAACATAAATACTAGGTATCAGGAGAATGTAGAACCTGTACCCCTTGGCTTTAGATATTTTGTGAATGTACAAACAGAGCAAGGCAACGGCTTGTTAAGATTTATAATTGGCTTGTGATGGTTTATAACAATTCTGTGAAAATGAAAGACTTTAGAGTTTAATAGGGATCGCACTTTGAAGTGACAAACTGATTTACCAAAGATCAAGACATTGGTATTTGAATCTATTGAAAAGTTTGCTATTGGCTCTCCAATGAATTTAAATACCATTGCCTTAGTCCTTAGAAATTGAGTATCCCAAGCCAGATTCGAGTGGAATTTAATTATTTAGTTCGTAGTCCGGGTACTCAAACTTCTGCGACCTGTTCAGGTGTCCTCACTTGAGCGTAAAACGAGTAGACGACGACCCAGAAGTATATATCAATGCCTAAAGAGTGGAGGTTAAGTGGATGGATTCTGGCGTGGTTATTATCAAACAACTTACATACATAGAGCGCGCTGCCCGGAACGATGGTCTCTCGGTATGGCTCGTTGTGCACCAGCAGGATGACACAGTAAAAGGTCAGGATGATGCAGTTGGTCAGGCTGGTGATGAGAAAGAACATCAGCAGGACGGTCGATCTCTGGAAATCATGGAATCAGCATGGAATCCGAGCTAGGCCATCCCCTGGCTAAACTTACGATTAGTGCTCCGCCGAGCAGAAAGAAGCATCCGATGCAGTGGCAGATGGCCACCGCCTGCTCGATGTGAGCCATGAACACCTCTGAAGGACGGAGTGGAGTGATCATTACTAGGCGGGCCGAAAGAGCCAAAATCGGACACTTACGACTTATATTGAGTACCACCACGTTGATGAGGAAGTCCAGCAGGGCGATTATTATGCAGGCCTTGCGCAATCCAATGCAATAGCAGCATTTCCGGAGCATTTTTGAATTTCGATATAAATACCTGAAAACTGAGTGAAAAGGCGCGGCAGAGTCTGGCAACCGAAAGGTTTTATTTCTACAAGCAACGTACAATTTAATAGAAACTATACTAATCAATGTCTACATGCGAGCCGGTGCAGGACATCGGTCAGATGAACAGAGCTCCTCCTAGAGCGGCGTAAAAGGAGTAGGCCACCAGCCAGAAGTAAAAGCATACCACTGAAAGGTAGAAGGGTTGGCGGGCAACTGATCTGGGAATGGCAGCCATCGAGTCTACTTACAAAGCATTAGGAAATAGGTGATCATCACCGCAAACCAAATATTGAGTAAAACGTCGGATATTATCAGTATGATCATGGCCAGGACCTTCACAATGGTTATTATTATATAGAAGAGCATCCAACCGCTTCTCAGCTGCGTAAAATCATTAATACTGTAACTATAACATTAAAATGGGGCTGGGACCTTACGCGAAAACTGCCGATGATCAAGAAGACGCAGCTAAGAATGTGTAACATCATGAATATGATAAACAGAACATGGCCAGCATCGGGATGGCCTACGGAGAATCGAGGTTAGTCCTATGTATTGAAGCCCTCTCACGACACTTACCCGACTCCCCGTATAAGGCAACAAAAACGCCTCCGATAATGTCCACCAGAATGTGCAGAAACCCGACTATAATGGTCCCTAGGCGGAGGTCTACGCAGCAGCAACATCGCTGTAGATATATCATGATGCTGTTTGGTCTAGAGCTAGATCCTTTCTTCCTTCGCTTTCAGGGGCTTGAGTTTGTGTCGAATTTACGATTGTTAATGCTCTGACACTAAAAACAAAGCACTTATGCCTATATATTAAATCATTTGTAAGCAAGTCATGTATGTTGAAATATTTTAATTGGATTACTTATTATAAAATCTAGTTAGTGCGCGGCTGCTAATTTAAACAAATAATTTGCAGAACAAGGAATGCAAACAGGAACCCAGACAGTTGTCTGGCCCAAATTCTTGGGCTTGTAAGCCCCAGAAGAAAGTGTAGGTCACCGGTCGCAATGACCGTCCCTGGACGAACGTGTCAATATATATGTTATATAATAAATTACAAGTGAGCAACGCAATCGGCAATTACTGCGTATGCTTTTGGCAAATACTGGCCAAAAAGGGGCCGGGAAGACCCAGTGACAGAACGTGACGTCGGCCGGGCCCCTCCCTGCTGCGATCTGTATGTTTGCCTTTGCAGTTTTCGTTTTCATCACCCGAATCCGAATCCGAATCGGAATCGGAATCTGAATCCGAATGGGAATCCGAATCGGAATCCGACGCTGGTATCGAAAACGAAAACGAAATGGGCACAATGCGCTCGCTGGCTACTTTGTATGCATCGCGCAGGGCAGGCGCGGATTAAAGTGCTCCGCGTAACGCTGCTGGGATCCATCGAAAATATTATGCAAAGCGGCCCAGGGCCCGGGGGTTATACAAACGTCTGCCGGCGGATCCATATAAAACGGCAGATTGACCTGCAGCAGTAGCTTCATTCGCAGCCCAGCCATCGAAGAAACCAGCATGCAGACGCCGTATGTCCTCCTCCTTTTGGCCGCCAGCCTGGCCATATGCTTGGCCCGTCCAGAGCCACCGAAGTCCCGCTATGGACCACCACCGCCGCCAGCGCCCCAGAAGGAATACGGTCCACCGGCTCCGGCTCAGCCATTGCCGGCTTACGGACCACCAGCCGCCTTCTATGGACCACCGGCCGTCTCGGAGGCCCTGGTGACCAAGAATGTGTACGTGCATGTGCCGCCAGAGGAGCCGGAATACTACCCGGCCTCCGCTCCCATCCATACCACGGTGCCCAAGAAGCACTACAAGATCATCTTCATCAAGGCACCCAACCCGCCGACTCCTGTGCGCCAGGTGCTGCCACCGCCGGTGCAGGATGAGCACAAGACCCTGGTCTATGTGCTGGTGAAGAAGCCCGAAGAGCAGCAGCCAGTCATCCTGCCTGCTCCCGAGCCGACGGAGCCCAGCAAGCCGGAGGTCTACTTCATCAAGTACAAGCAGCAGCAGGCGAAGCCGGCCACTCAGTACGGACCACCGTCCGCCCCCTCGGAGGAGTACGGAGCACCACCTGCCCCACGCACCCTCGAGCAGTTCTAGATTGTAATGTCGGTTAGGTCTACACACAGCCCATGAATGTAAATATTATTTATGATCGCTGCCATTAAAGAGAGTTTTAGAGAATGCGAAATCAAGCTGTGAGCCGGATCTTGACTGGTTGGGGTTACTCCAGGCTGCATCATTACCTATTCAAGGGAGAATATGAAATTTTATCATCTTTCCTTATGATAATTAAATCGCATTCGGTTGTCACAACAAAAGGTTGTCCTTGATGGGAACCGCAGTTCTTAAAATAATGATTATACCTATACATATATAAACAATAATATAAATAAATAATTATTTAAATATGATTTTAAATAATTTAAGTTGTTTAAGATAATATCAGACTTTGAGCACAATTGGATGATAAACATGGGAGTTATTAGGTATTGGTTGCAAGCTTTTCTCTCTTTTGTCAGGTCTGGGTCCAGGGTATCAGAGAATCAGGCACATTCCACAGTAGCTTTCCTTCTTGTTTAAATATCACAATAGATAAGCTTCCTTAGCTGCATGGTATGAGCTCAGCACTCAATATTTGTTTAATAAATCAACGAGCGCTTACTGAATACATATCAGTTTTTACTCCCACTGTCGTCAAGCTCATCTACATAATATTTATAATCAGGGTCCATATAAGTTATTGATAATGATAATGGTATCGCATAAAAAAAAGATAACTGGAGGGAGAGTCATTGCTTTATCGTTAAAAGATTGTTTGCAAATTTCTTTGATAAGTCAACTTTATTTTATAACACAAAATATATGAATTAAAAGATTAATCCTCCTTAATCATCCTTTAAACGATCATAGTAGGAGAAGACAACCAACCAGAAGTACAGACCGAGAACTGGAGGAGCATCGATTGCTATCAAGTCAATAGTTTCCATATATAATTATAACTTACTCGATTGAATAATGTCAAAAATGAGATAATCGTTGACAACGCCTTCCGTGGCCACAATCACGCCCTCGGCAACCAAAATAAAGAAACGGAGGCAGGACACCGAGAGATATGGCAACAGGAAACAGCGCACGCCCTTAACACAAAAACACATTAAATGGAAACAATTAGAAACCAAGCGGCCATGGAAATCCTTACCAGCAAGGCTCCAAGGAAGAGGAAAATACAGCAGATTACATAGGCACCGCTGACGATGAGGGAAAATAATCCCAGCAGACTTTCGCCTTAGAAAAGGAGAAATTAATCCTTGATTTATTAAAGAAGAGGGCGACTTACGCTCCACGAAGAATCGATCCAGGCCGCGGAATAACACCTCAATGATGGCTATGAGAATGCAGCCACACTTCAGCTCGATGCAGCAGCAGCAATTATTCGAGTACATCATTTTCGATTCGATGGAATATTTCTAGACCAGTTTTAGATATTCCCAGCCTGGCCAACTGATAGTAACATAATTAAGCTGGGCTGCCATTCTGATCACGTTCCATGTTCAGCCGCTGGTTAGCATAATTAATCGGCGTATTGCGGCTTAGGCCAATTAAGGTCATTGCCAAGATATTTGTTACCAATATAATCCACATTTTGTAATGAATGGATTCCATCGAAACCTAGTCACCGTTACAATTAAATTATCTTTCTTATTATGAGCCTTATGTATACATTTATTCTTGAATCTATAGTTAGGTTAATGTACAAGAACCGAAGCTCTTTGCGTCTTGGGAGAATGTTGATAGGAGAGAGTAATAACTTTAGTTGGGGGACACTGTTTACGTAGCCTAATAATAGTTAAATGCGAGGAGCCTTATTTCTAGCCCAGTAAACGAAAAGATTATAGTCAGCCTACAGCGGACTTTCGTCTGTGGGTCCGTCGAACTCGTCGACCTAGGGAAAGCGTCCGCCGCTGTTGAAGTTATTCGGCGATGGGCGACGAATGGGACGCCGACTGCGGGCGCGTGGCGAAAAAGCGCGGTTGGTGGATGGCGGCTGATCCCTCGGCTGATTTCCCGGTGACGTTTCGCGCTGCCAGACGATACGCTGCGGCCGGTTGGGGTTGTTGGAGCTACCGCCGCGCATCATCGTGCGATTTCCACGACGGGTGGGTACTGCACTACGCAGAGTGCGGAATCGTGTGTTATCCGACGGCGAAGTAGCCTCCGCCTCGCGACCCTCCTCCTTTAAAAAAAAATAAAAAATTATATAATTTATTTAGATAACATCCAATTAAATCTGGGTCTAACAAGAAAGCTCTAGTACAATATAAAACAGAATAACTCAAAAACAATATAAGTCAAATTTACATCAGTTAGGAGTATATAAAAGCGTCTTTACCTCAACACCCACTGCCTGCTTCTCACCCTCAGAGGAGACACCGTCGGCGCCTTCGCTGTCCTCGGTGGGATTGCCCTCGGCCAGATTGGCCTGGTTATCGGACACCTCCGACTGGCTGGTGCCCACATTTGGATCTGCAATGGACAACTGATTAGATATTAGCCGTTTAAAATATTGTTGCGATCTTACTGTCACTTCCTAGTGGTTGGGAGTCTTCCCCTTGGCCAGAAGCCATTGTCTCCTCCGCAAAGGCTTCATCCGCCTCACTGGCGTCCTCAGCGCCTCCAGCTTGATCACTCTCATCCGCCGCCTTGATGGCAGCATCATTACCACTGCTTTCTCCGGCCTCTCCTTGCTTTTGTGGAGAACTGGCTGTGGCAGCACCGGTATCGCTGGGTCCAGCACTTTCATCCGGAGCACCCTCCATTGGCGCTGCAGTGCCGTCGACTTCGACAGACTCCAAGCGAGCTGGCTGCTCGCTGAAGTTGGACACTTGCGGCGAGCTGACAATCTCCATTGAGCTGCTGTTTGGATATTAAAATATAATAATATTAAATTATTTGTTTTGATTAAAGGCTAGTTAGGGTTGACACCAACCTTTCGGTGCGTCGAGCCGCTGCGGAGGATGTGGAGGCGGCTGCCTGCTTCCAGTTGGAGGCGTCAGCCTGTGGCAGAGTCACCGGATTTGAGGACTCTCCACTTCCACTGCTGATGGCCTGGCTCTGGTTGTTCTCCTGTCCCGAGGCAGAGGCAGCCGAGGTGGGGACTGCCGCAACAGCCTGGCTATCGAGCAGCTGGCTCTCCTCCTGGGCCTGCAGTTGCTGCTCTGGCACCTCTTCGATGTCGACCTCGTTGTTGTCCTGAGGATCCGCAGCTATCTCGTTATCATCGTCGGCGCCCTCATTGTCGTCCATCTCGTTGTCTTGTTCGTAGGAATCCTCATACACTTCCTGCTCGGCCTCACCTCCATCAATGGGTCCATCGTCGGCATCAGCAAGGACATCCTCCTCATCGTCAGAGTCCACTACTTGAATATCATCCTCCTGATCGCGCTGCGATGAGGTCGGCATCTGATCGACGTCCATGCCAGAATCGCCAATGTGTCCGGCGGATAGCTCTCCACTGTGCATTGGGCCACGCAGACGCTTAGTCATCTTGGGCATCTTCTCGGGCACGCCCTCCTCGTTGGTGGTTGAGGAATCGCCCTCAACGTCGCGCGGACGCTTGATGCCCACTGAGGAGCAGCCAGCCTGGGTGGTGGTCACATTGCTGCTGGAGGGGGTGTGTCTGCTATGACTACTCACCACAGTCGAGGAGCTGCTGCTGCTGCCCGAAGTGCTGGGCTGCTGACTTTGATTGCCGCCATCCTGCACACTAGGGGCTGTGGCATTCGGTGCGGATGTGGAACTGGATGACGAAGAGGAGCCCTCGACGCGCGGCGACACCAAAGCCACTACTTGCTGCTGGGCTCCGCCCACAAACAACTGGGAATCATTCTGCTGCGGATGCTGAATGCTCTCCGCCTCCTGGGAACTCTCGGCGGCGGAGGAGGCGCCCATCGGTGGGATAGCAGCCACGGCCACGGCAGCCGAGCTCGTGGATGGCATGTAATCGGTGTGCGAGGAGGTTGGTGAAGAGGAGGCCATCGATTCCAGGGCGGCACTGCCGGTGGTGTGCACCTGCTGCTGAGGTGGAACCAGAGCGGTTTGAGCAGCCGCCGAGCTGCCTCCGCTGGCTGCCGCAGATGTGGTCGAAGTCGACGACGATGAAGAGGATGAGGAGGATGTGGACGTACTGGAGCCAGCCGAGGGCTGTTGGCTGGTGGGCAGAATGGCAGCCGTGCGACTGTTCTGTACCGAAATGGGACGAATGCTGGCCAGTGGAGTTTCGCCTCCACGCCAGGGCGTCACGGTGGCCGATTGCTGCACTGTAGCCGATCCCGACATGGGCTTTACATTGGCGGTGCGGGGCGAGCTCTCCGAGATATTGCCCTTCTCGGCCACGGAACTGGTCGATGGCTTGGTGGATTGCTGCGAGCCCAGCTGACGGGTGAGCTGGTTAATCCTCATGTGAAGCGATTCGTTTTCCCTTGTAAGTCGCTGGTTGATGTCCTTATTGGAGGCTATATGCTCCTGAAGCTCCTTCTCCAGACGGGCAATGGTCTCGTCGTAGGAGGACTTGGTGCCCGCAAATGTGGTCTCCTGATTTGCCAAATCAGTTCGGGCCACGGTGAGGTCTACAACCAGTTTATCCAACTTGGCCTTGTATTCTTGGCGCACAGCATTAGTGTCCGTATCGGGTTCTGCGCGCTTCTTTAGCTCCTCGTTTTCTTTGGTAAGCTTTTCATGCTCTTCTCTCAGGGCTCTCATTTGATTGTTTACCTCGTCCAACTCGCCGCGAATCTTCTCCTGCTCTGCAACAGTCTCCGAACCTCCAGCTTGGGCCTGCAGACCCATGTAAAAGTCTTTGTAGCGCTTGGCCAGCTTGCGCAGCTGCAGCTCCTTGGTGTCCTTATCCGCGATGACCTTGTCCTTGTTCTCCAGCTCCTCATTGGCCTTCATGAGCTCCTCCTCCTTTTGAAGCAACCGGTTCTTCAGCTCCATGATGTCCTGTGTCTGACGCGTGTTGTTCTGCTTGAGACTGGTGGATTCCTCGGCTTGCTTCTTGCGAGCCTCGTCCAGCAGTTGCAGGTTCTTGTTCAGCGACGGGATCTCTGTTTCGAGGCGTTGCTTGAGCGAGGCCAATTCCTCCATTTGTTTTTTGCTCTGCTCTTTTTCACTGGTGAGCAATTTAGCCAAGTGCTCCCGCTCGGCCTGCAGCCGCTTGAACTCCTCCGGGTTGCGGTTGCTCTTCTCTACCAGCACATTGGCTCGCTGCCGCCACTTGATGGCTTCGGTGCGTAGCGAGTTGTTCTCCACATTTAGCTCTTCGATCTTCGAAGACAGCTCCTTGTTGCTGCACTGCAGCGGGAAAAGTTCCTTCTCCACGCTGCTGATACGCTCCGTTAGCTCGGTGACGCGCAGGACCAGAGCATTGCGCTCCTCTCGCAAAATGCGATTGCTGTCCGTGATGGCGTTAAGGGTCTCGATCTTGCGCAGCACCTCCTCATGCTTGGTGGCCGACACGACGTCCGTCTGGCTCTTGGCACGCTCCTGGTTCAGATAGCCATTTAGCTCGTCCATTTTTTTCTGCTGAATCGTGTGCTCAGTGCTCAGACGAGCATTCTCCGCCTTCAGGATGTCCAGCTTAGCAGCGAACAAATCCTTCTCCTTGCGCAGGAACTTGATTATCAGCAGCAGCTGCTGGTTGTTCCTCATTTCTTCGCCACTATCAAGTCCGGAGGCATTCAGGCTCTGATCAGCATCCATCGCCGAATCATTTAACATGGATGTGTTCTGCTCCGCGTTTCGACTGGCGAGGGCAGTCATTTTCGAGGCCAAGGCTTCAATTTGATCGTGCAGACTTGCGTTTAAGGCATGCAGATCCGAAACACGTTGATCTGACTCCTCCTTCTCACGCTTCAGCAGCTCCTGGGTCTCGGCATTCGATCGCAGGAGCTCATCGTGAGCGGCTTGCAGGGACTCGCGCCCAGACTTCAGTTGGTTTAGCTCGTCGTGGACCTTAAAGAAGTCTGCCTTGTAGCGGGTTAGTTCCTGGATGTCTGCCGAGTGCAGAACCATCTCGTTGGCGTATTTCATTTCAACAGCATTGAGGGACTCAGCCAGCGTGGAGTTTTCTGCACGTAAAGTGCGAATAGTGCGACCCGAGTCAGTGAGCTTCTCCAAGACACTCTTCAGTTCCTCTTGAGCCATTTTCAGCTGATCTGACTGGTTGGTGGACTTGCTCTGCTCAGTAACATTGCTCAGCATCGCCTCAGCCTCAAGATCGGTGATGCGGGTCTTTAGCTCCGCCTCGGAATTTTTCAGCTTCTTGATCTCCTCCTCCTGACTGGCCACCAACTCGGTATGAATTTCGTGTAGGCGCTTGATCTCGCTCTCGGCGGTCTGCGACATTTTAAAGAACTGCTCGCCGTGTTCGCGAGCACTGGCCAGCTCCTTTGTGAGCGATTGGATCTCGACGGTGGCCTGATCGAACTTGAGCTCGAATTCCCGGGCCCGTTTATTGGCCGCCGCGATGGGATTTTCGTTGATGGATGGCGTGAGGCTATCCTGTAGTTTCTTGCTCAACTCGTTCACCTGGCTATCCTTCTTGGCAAGCTCTTCGCGAACGCTCAGCAACTCAGCCTGCCACTTCTCGGCTTGCTGCTTCTCTTCCTCCTTTAGCTTGATGGCCGTCTCTGTCTGTCGCTTGAAATCGTTGATAGATTCCCTGAACTTCTCCTCCTTCTCTTGGAAGTGACGACGCTGGGCAGCCAACTCCCTTATACTGTCGTCCAATCGCTGCTCCAAACGTTGGCGTCCCTCCATCTCGGATCGCTCCAGATTGGCCTTGATGAACTCTAGGTTATTCAAGAGAAGCGACTGGCTCTGATGTTCACGGTGGTAGGCCTCCTTTTCGATTTGCAGGCGGGACGAGGTGTCCTTCAGGATGCGGTTCTCCTGGCGGAGACTATGAGCCTCTGAATCGGCAGCGGCGTGTTTGCGATGAGCAGCCATTACCTCATCCTTAAGCATGAGCACCGTCTGCTCATGCTTGATAATAGTCTTCTCGTAGCTCTTGGTGCGATCCTCCAGAGTGGCCACCTGCTGCTTGTAGGTGATGATGTTTTTGTGCAGCAACTCTATCTGCTCCTTCTGGAACTCTGTGGCGTTAATCAATTTGCAGTTGGCGCTGGTCTGCTCCCGCACCTCCTTGCGCATGGAATCAAATTGCTCCTGGGCCAGAGCGTCGTTCTTCCGCTTCTCACTGGTGTAGTAGTCGTAGTTCTCCTTCAGAGAAGCATACTTTTTAATCTCGGCCTCCAGCTGTTGCTCCAAGGTGCGCACTCGTCGCTCCAGCTTGGCATCCTCCTCCAATTGGGCTGCGGTCCTCGTTGACGTGTCAAGTGTTAATGATTCGTCGAGTTCCAAGTTGGAATTGTCCAGGTCCACGACCTTTTTGCCTAGCTTCTTCTGGGCCGCAAAGTAGAACTTCTTGTAGCGCTCACATTTGGCGAGCAGCGTGGTGACAGTGTTGTTCTTCTGAGCCAGCAGCTCCTCCAGTTCGGTAAATCGCTCGTTGGTCCTCTTCAGCTTCTCTTCACACTTCTCTAGCGAAAGCTTATCATTGTTCTTTTCCTGTTCTTCCAATACTGCGGTAAGTTCCCGGGTAATGGCCAATAGTCTGACATTGTTCTCCTGCAGCTCCTGAATGGAGTCGAAGGTTACCAGCTTGTTGGTGATCAGGCCTTCGCTGGAAATTTCCATGCGATCGTCGCGCTCCGACTTGTTGCGACTGCGGGGCACTCCGGCCCGCAAGCAGTTCAGTTCATCCAGAAGCATGCACACCTGACGGCTGAGATCGCTGTGCGTTTGCTTTAGCTTTTTGGCCTCCTTCTGGCAATGAGTCAGATTAAAGGCGGTCCTCTCCAACTCGTGCTCGAGGGAGAGATTCCGCTCGGCCAGCTGGTCGCGTTGCTGGGTGAGCAAACCATGCTCCTCGGTCAGCTTCTGGTGGTCGTTGCTCTGTTTCTGCACCAAGGGAGCGTGTTCGCTGATCTCATCCAATATGGATTTGATCTGCAGCCTTAGCTGAGCATTCTCGCGGTTTCGCAGCTCGAGCTCTTCACTGTTCTTGGCATACATCGAGTACAGTTCGGTCAGAGACAGATCGGAGCGCATAAGGCGACTGGCCACGGCCGCACTGGGAGCCAACTTACAAATGGCGCTCTCCAGACTGCGATCCTGGGCCTCCTTTAGCAAGTCATTGGCGCCGGCGATCTCCCTCTTTAACTCCTCAATCTTCTTATTTAGCTCCTCGACCTCGGCGACATGCTCCTGCTTAATGGTCACCATTTGCGCTTCCAGCTGGGCGTAATCATCGTGCGCGCTTTGTAGCATACGCTTCATTTCCGCAATGCCTCGCAGAAGCTCATCGCGCTCGGCATCGTTGTGGGTCTCGGTGCTCCTGAATATTTCCACCAACTTGTCCTTTGCATCGATTTCCTTCATTAAGTTCTGTACATGGACCTCCATGGACTGGTTGTGCTTATAGATGGTCTCATTTTGCTCCTCGACCTTTCTGTTCAGCTCATCGACAGTCTTTACAGATTGTGCGTATTGGTTTTGGAGCAGCTGAAGGGCATCGTTCTTCTCTTTCAGGCGCGTCTCCAGCTGCATGGTGGTCAGAGAGTGCTCGCGACGAATGTTCTGCAGCTCGGCGTTGCTGCGGTTAAGATCACTGCTGAGTAGCTGGATCTCCTGCTGCTGCATGGTACGTTCACTCTCGTGCCGGCGCTCTTTGATTTCCAGAGCCACCTCCTTGCTCTGGATCTCGTCCACGCGGGCGATGGCCTCGCACTTAGCGACAATTGCTGTGCTCAGCTGCTGTTGGTAGTTGTGAAGGTCCTGTTTCAAGCGATCCAACTCTGCCTGCTGGCGCTCGATCACCCTCATCAGAGAGTCGCGTTCTTCGACCGCCGTGGCCTTCTCCATTCGCAGGCTGGACACGCTCAGCTCACAACTGCTCACGGTCTCTTGCAGCTGGGTCCGTTCCGCGGTCACTTGGTCCAACTGCGTGCGCAACTCCAATACATTTTGTTCGTAGTTTTTGAATTTGACCAGGTAGTCCTCCATTTTTCCTTGCAGTTCTTCGCTCTTTTGTTCAGCTTCCTCTGCCGAGTAAGAAAATTCATTCATTAGTTTCCAATACAAACATTAATATTAATCTATATTATGAATAGAATTTTTTTTATATATAAAAACTTTTTAACTATAAAAACTCATTCGGAATTGGAGGAAATTTAAGAATTACAAAATTTGGCGGCTTAATGTGAAATGGCACTTCCAGTGTGACCACACCGACGGTCGACATTTGCGAAATTTTCAGCAGCCATTGCTGAAATGTGCAACAAGCCGGGTACAAAGAAAATGCATCGCAGCAAGCTGGGAAAATATTGAAATTTACGTTTAGTTTACCTTTTCATTAGTCATATCGAATATTCGTGCTAGTGCAAGTTTTAAACAAGTAAAAACGAAGAGGGGCCAGAGGGGCCGGCAACGAAAGAAAATTCTGTCGCGAACTGATCCAGGCTTCAATGCGAATAATCCGTATGTAAACCTGTGGCTTTGTACTTATTTTATTACTCACCCAGCCGATTGGCGGCCGCTCGCTCCTTGCAATATTCATCTGAAAATTTTTCTATGTACGCCGACAGCTTCTTTTGGATGTCTTCCGGCACGAGTTTGAGCTCGTCGGGCTGCAGTATGTTGCCCAGGGATTGCGGACCGCTGAGATCCATCTTTGTGATTAATCCTTATCAATCAGTGGTCCAAGTCAATATGCACGACAGATAATACGTTTAATTCTTAAATTAATTCTTAAATTTGTGGGCAAGTCGGCGACATCCAGCACAATTCCCAAGACGCGAAAATTTTCAATAGTAGAGATGTGAGTACTTCGATGGCCGGCACTATCGATTGTTTATGTACTATCGCGATGTAAGAATTACAAAGTTGGAACCTATTCTCGAGATAAAAATTAGGTAAAAAAATGTCTTGTAATCAGAAAGTACAAAAAAAAAAAGTCTTTGGAAGAGCTCTTAATTTGAAAAGTATAATTAAATTAAATTTCTTGTTAGTCCAAGAGCGAGCGTTGCCAGACATCGCTTCGAATCTGTCGATATGCGACAATCTGGTTACCCTGCCCCCTTGTTATTGTGTGTGCACGTGCGTGGTTTCAGCGATCCGATCGAAGTTCCCAGCCATTGTACATTTAAACAATGCCCGCTGCACCCACCGCCACCAGCAATGGCAGGCATGCAGAGCCGCACAAGTCCTGGAAGAAGGTAAACGAGGAGCGCAAGACGCTGAAGCGGCAACGCAAGCAGGAGAAACTGCTCAAGGAGCTGCAGCAGGCCAAGGAGGCCGAAGACCGCAGCGTGAAAGATGCCAGTAAAGCGCAATCGAAAGCGAGACCCAATCCGTCCACGCTGAGCATAGCGGTGCCGGGCTCCATTCTGGAGAACGCCCAATCCAACGAGCTACGCGCCTACGTCGCCGGTCAAATAGCCCGTGCAGCCTGCATCTTCCGGGTGAACGAGGTTATCGTCTTTGACGACGTGGGCATCGCCACCGCCCGCGAGACGAAGCGCAGCTACGAGCCTGAGGCAGAGGGCAGTGGCACTGGTACGGTACGCAGCAGCTCCCTGCAGCTGGCACGCATCCTGCAGTATCTGGAGTGCCCACAGTACCTGCGCAAGTACTTCTTTCCGCTGCACAAGGACCTCAAGTACTCCGGTCTGCTGAATCCGCTGGACACGCCGCACCACCTTCGACAACAGAGCAAGTTCCGGTACCGCGAGGGCGTCATATGTGACAAGAAGGCGAAGGAGGGGCAGAGCTATGCGAACGTGGGGCTGCTCAACGACGTTTTGGTGGACAAGGCTATTGAGCCGGGTGTGAGGGTTACCGTAAAAATGGAACCTGCCAGTGGTAAGTGCTATTCATATGACAATAAAAAAGGCAAAACTCATAAATCCCCTAACTTCCAGAGACCAGCAGAAAGCAGCGTGGAACCCTCGTCAGTCCGGATGAGCCGCGGCGGGAGACGGGCGTCTATTGGGGCTACCAGGTGCGCATTGCCCACTCACTGTCGGAGATTTTCACCAAGTCCCCCTACGATTCCGGTTACGATACGACGCTGGGAACTTCGGATCGAGGAACCAACGTTCATGAGGTGCCCAGCCGATCCTATAACTACAAACACATGCTCATTGTCTTTGGTGGACTGCAAGGCCTTGAATCTGCGCTAGCCAATGATGAGAAGCTGACTGTGGACGATCCAGAGTTGCTGTTCGATCACTACGTGAATGTCCTTCCACGCCAAGGATCGAGAACTATTCGCACAGAGGAAGCCTTGCTGATAGCTCTTGCGGCGCTGCAGGAGAAGCTGCAGCCGGACGTGGCCGACGTGGAGACCGATCTGAGTGATCTGCTGCCCAAGAGCGAGGACACCGGCATATCCGTGCGTCGTGACGCTTTGGTCAGCAAAAAACAGAAGAAGAGAAAGCTGGTGGAGGAGGAAATTCCTCAAATTCCAGTCGCTACTGAGATAACTTCTCCAAAGCCAGCTCCCAAGTTAGCTCGGCAAACGGTTAACCCTTTCTCCGACCCCTCAGATAATTCTAAAGAGACTGTCCCCGCATATAATGATGACTTCGAAGTGGTTTCCTCCAGCACAGTCCAGTCTGGGGCAAAGCAGCACGCGGGTTCAAATAGTGACTTGAGTCGATTCGATTAATTGGAATTGTTTGATTTTTCTTTGTGTAAATAAAACTTGTCCCCCGCCGGGACAAATTTTTAGCAGATTTTCAACTCCAGTCTTCAGAGAATTCAGAAAAAGGAAGGCCCGGATATGAAGTGATTTCCTCCAGCTTAGTTAGGATCAAATCAGCGTACGGGCTTCAAATAACGCCTTAAGTTGATTCGATTAAATGGAATAGTTTGATTTTTATTTTTGTAAATATACAGATCCATATGTGTGTAGCTTAAAGTTTCTCTCTTGATTTTATTATTGTTTTCCCCACTAACTTTTAACTACATTCATAATCCTATATAATATACTTTGTTGTTTGCATAACTAGCTGTATTCCGGGTATTGACATCAAGTTTTGTTCGAAATCGTTTGATCTAATAACTGTCTACTTACGCACTAAATTAATACGTTTTAAAATTTCCAACGCGAATGTCAAAGCAAGTGTTAATATACTCCTGTCCCAACGACTGACAGATTTGCTAGTCCGCTTTATATTACTTAAATACTTGTACATACTCTGTGATAGCTTAAACATAATGACCTATGCATGTAGTTGTCCCTATAGGATGGACGCCCGTTTATTTACACACTGAAAATGAATGTCGGAAAACGGAATCTCTAAATGTAGTAGGTCGCCACGTTGTCGCTGGTCATGATTAGCTATGGAATCGAGTCCTGGAATCGCGGCTCTGGCAGGAAGTCCTCCTCCAGCTCGATGCGCGTGTCGCTGTGATATCCCAGCAGGGACTCGGTGTCCTCCTCCAAGTGGCGGATGGGATAGCTAATGCCGTCGCCGAAGCTAAGAGATGTTCGTGTATTACGTTTGGTCAGCATAAATGCAATATATACGTTATATGTTACAGATCAGATCAGAGTGGGGAAATAATGATTGGTTATGAGTGAGCTATGCCGTGTTCGATTGGTCGATCGATGACTCGGTGCAGTGCAAAAGCAGTTGAATCTTTCTGTATTTTGGCAAATTAAAAACAAACCTTTCCAGCTCTCTCGAAATATATTTTCGCATCCACCTTTAGTTCGTCACTCTACACACAAGTTCGTTCAAAGTAATATATATTTGGGTATAGGTAGGCGTACAAAAGAATCAAACATCATATCAAAAAGTATAAAAAATCAAATAGCAAACAGTAACTAACTAGACTACATATTAATTAATTAAAAGCAAAGAGAAATGCCTACATTTTTTTGTGGTTTATGGTGTGTGTTTGTGTACTGAAATCTCGTGGCTTATCATTTAGTTTAAGTCCTGGAGATAGGTTGATATCTACAAAGGTGTGGTTGGTTCAATGAATGAGTTAACAAGTTACAAAATCTCTCAACGGGATAACCATCTTAACTACCGGGATTATCCCCATATTGCCAAGTAGTATTCGCTTTCGTTTAATTTCAATTACAAAATTCGATCGATTGGAACAACGATAAATGCTTGAATATATAATATATGTATAAAAAACCACTAAGGATTGCCTAGTGCTAAACTTAATCGAATGTGGCTCTTGAAAGTGGTGCTCGTTGTGTGTGTTGTTTGTGGTCCCAGCCATTTCGAAATAGCTTAAGTTGTACAGTTGATGAATCGCATTTGGAGGTAACACTTATTGGCATACTACGAACTGCAATGCTCACAAATCTCTGGCAGTTTACTCGGATATATAGTACAAACACGTCTACATCTAAGGAAACAGGTCGTTAGCGAACTCAAACTGGCAGGTCACCGTTCGGCGGGCGAGTGGAATTCTTGGCAGGATCAGCTCCTGCCAGAGGGTGATCCCCGACCATTTCGATAAGCACGACTCCCTCCGGCTGACTAGACCTGGCTGCTGCTATGCTGCAGCTTGATGACTGGCCGTTTGCCACCGGATCCGCCTGTTGCTCCAGCCGCTCGTCCAGGGTGTCGAGGTGCCGAGGCGCTGGCACTCCCAGTTGCAACGGTTGCGGCAGCTGGTCGCTGATGCTTCTTACTTGATGAGGCGATTGGTGGTGGTGGTGGTGGTGGTTAGTGGAGTCGGGGGGAATAGCGTCAATCAACTTATCTGTCGAATTGCCATCTAACCTGCTGGACGCCGTCTCCCCCATGGCGTCGTACCGCTGGATGGGCGAGGCAGCGGTGGTGGTGTTGGACGTGGAGCCTCGACTCTGGTCGCTGGATGTCGGAAAGCTGTAGCCATCACCGCGACTAATTCCATGGTTGTGAATAAGCAGAAGGTGGGGAGGGGTATTTGCGTTAAACAGAGAGTTTTAAACATAAATATTGTTTGTTTGTTTTTTTTGTTGTTAGGTTTCGTTTTGCGATTTTGCGCTTTGTACAGTTTAAATTGTTGTAGTTGTAGCTGTTGTCGTTTGATTGTTTGCTTGTTATTTAATTTTGCACAAAATATGTGGAGACAAATATTGGATCAACTGATCGCGTGTGGCAGTGTTTAGGTATCTAGTAAGCTGAGTAGTAAGTATGGCGCGCTTGATATTCTACTGGAATCTCTGGCCGAAACTCAAGCGAACTCTGGCATTTAAAATTAGTCACTTAATCCCGGAACAAGTCGAAACTGAGGAGCGGTTTCAGTTAGGTCTAAGTTATTGTTATGTCTAAGGCTCGCTGGCTATGGCTTCTCTTTATTCGTTTTATTTACAAACAGAAACAACAAAAGTTAGGGAAATGAAGGATAATTTGGATTTGGCTTACAACTAAGTACAAGAGGAGAGCGACAACTTTGGTCGTTGCTTTCCGTTCTCAGTTTATGAAACATACACAGTTATTGTTTTGTCTTACACAAATTATAAGGTTTAATTAATCTAAATTTAGTTTTTGTCAGCTGATTTCACACAGAACACACATCAAGATTGGAAAGGAGCCTAACTACTGAGCATGAACCTTAAAAGCATGCCTTTAATTCGCCAAATTCAACATAAAAAAGCCAAAATCATAAATAAATCAAAAACGCACAAGAACAACAACTAAAAAGTGAAAGTAAGTGAGAGTGAGCTTCCAGTGCAGCAAGTATTAGTAATAGTAATGGGAATGTGAGAATGCCAACGAATGATCGACATGATCGCGACATACCTGGAGAAGACTGGCAGTAACCAGTACTGCCAGTCGTCGCCGAACACTTCGCAGAAATTGGCGAACCGTCCCAGATTGTAGCCATTCTTATCAGGGCCGCCAACGCGAAAGATGGGAGCCCGAAACGACTCTAAATGGGGAGACAAATACAAATGTTAAAATTGATATTCAACGAACCGTTTAGCATTAATTACTCACCCAACGTTGTGCGATTGACCAGCACCAGGTAGATGTGGTAGCCAAACAAACTCACCAAGCTAATGGCAAACATAATGGCGATGAAGAACAGGAACAGGATGTGAAAGCGCCCCATGCCGCCGGCGTTCAACTGGCCCTGTGCATTATTTTCGTACTTGGATCAGTAAGTACAAGTACAATTTTAGGTAAACATTACAGCGGAACGAGAGAAACATTCATATTAACTACAGGTCAACGCATGCATCAGGCTCATATATGTAGGGAGTAGATAGTAGAACGATCTGAAACTTACGGCACCTACCTTCCAGAACTGCACGAAGTCGTGCAGCGTGGTGAAGGCCACGTACAGGCAGTAGACGAGCGCATAGCCCAGGAATAGCACGAAGAACTTGTAATTATAGAAGTTGACGCAGTTGTTCACCCAGGGGCAGTGGTGGTCCATCTTGAGCACACAGCAGCTGCAAACGCTGCAGTGATGTGCCCTGTCCGGCTTGACGATCTTGCACTTCTCACAGAACCGCACCGAGCCGTTCATGGTTCTGGAAAGTGACACAAAAGTGAAATTATTTGGAGTTGTGGTGGGTCTCTCTTTACAGGAATAATATCTAAAAATCTTATCGAGTTATGCCACTTTTTCTTTAAGAAAAAGACACCTGAAATACCTTAAAATGGTTAGTTTCAAGATAACAGTTATTATTATTATCTTTAAAACGTATCAAAGGTTGTGCCTATAATTTTTGATTGAGAAATTTCCTTAGATTTTCAAACTAAATAAAGAAAATACCTAAGATAAATAACTTATCCATCATGTTGATTTTACAAAAGTTTCTCAATAAAACTCTATTGGCCTTTTGATATATCATGCGAGTGTGGTTTTGATACGTTATCAGCATTTTTCTTCACGACTTCCTTACCGATTTGTGACTGGCAGATTGCGTGCAAAGTTGTTGAGAATGCGTTTCTGGGTCTCGGGGCTGTCGGCCCTAAAGAGACGCGTCACTTCCTCGTCCGGAATCCGCCACTGGCAATGGATAAACAACAGTATTAGGTGGTTTTGCCCAGCGATAAGAGCCTGTGATTCACTCACCTGTTCTGGAATTCGGCCCACGGAGGTCATGATGGTGCGCCAGTAAGACCACATGAACAGGGTGAGGGAAATGTGATAGAACAGCAGCATGAAGATCATGCCAATGCCGTTGTCCGAGTTGCCTGCCGAAGGGGAAATGGTCAATGATCAGTTCAATCAGTTCCAAGGAAAGGTTAGTGCGTTCTTACGGATGCACAACTCCACCACATAGGCATAGTAGGACCAGGCTATCACCGCGGTGATGAACAGCACAGGGATCCACTTGAAGACCGCCATGCAGAAGCCGCAGGGTGTCTTCCTCCGTCGGTGGTCGTCGTTGCCCATGCTATTTATCTCTCCTACCAAGTCGACGAGAAGCGCACGGTCTCTGGGTGTGGGTGTGACCTCCGGCAGCTGGAGCGGACTGGTACTGGCAACGCTGGGTGACGCTGCTATTGTGGCTGCTCCACCTCCCCCTCTTCCGACAACAGTTGAAACACGATCCGTAAGGGATTTCTTTTTTTGCAAGTGATTCACTGACTACGCTGGCGAGATTGCCGAGATCTTTTTGATGACGCTCTGCGCTGACTTCTTCCCCTCGTTGGGCGGGCAGGTGCACGGTCTACACCTTAGCGCAGAGCCATTTTTGTCATTGTTTTAGTCACTTTTTGGAGCCCTTCGTCTATTTTGCAAAGCCAGCTTAGAGATGTAAGAACGTCGATGTAACACTGTCGATACTTCCGATAATACTATCGATATTTTTAATTGTAATTACATCTACATCGATCTTTTACTGCATATATATTCGAAAAATGTGCAGATATTTTGCAATTTAGTACTTAATTAATTATATTTTCCTGAGGTCCCATTCCTACTGGAAATCGTTTCACGTGGCTTTCCCCTCTAAGGTTGCCCAATCAGTTTAAGGGCTTTCACACGTGGAAAATTAAGGAAAATTCGTTTCTCGCGCAATATGGCAATGACAATGTCAATTTTATTCCAAAACCTGGTAACATCAAAGTCGTGAGCTATAATGACGTCACAATTGTCCACTTTCGGTATTTTAGTTGGTATTTTTGGTATCGCTCACCACTTCGGCGCTCTCTTTTCTCATTAGATTGAGAGAGCTTTCAGCTACAAAGAGAGAAGAGAGCGACGAGGGCAGAGACCATTCGGCAAAAGAGCATCAGTTTCGGTTCGGTTCGGCTAACTGGCAACCTATAAATACGGGTGCGAGCCACAAATTTCGAAATCGAAAAAAAAAAATCGGAAGGCACAGACGACGGAATCGGAATATAGTGGCTCTATATTTTCGATTTTTCACCGTTCACACTTGTTTACGTTTGCCATTAAAAATATTTAAAAAAAATTATCAGCAAAAACGCAGCGGTAAATCGCCGGGTGGAAATTGGATACGTGTGCCGTTGTGCGTCGGATCGGCGGATTATGTGCGTTCTTTGAGCGATTCTACACTAAAAATGTAATTGCAGCGAAAAGAAAAACCGAAAAAGCGTGCTCGCCAATTAACTCCAGCACACACCCGCCCCCGCCCCCCATCACTCCCAACACAATTGTGCAAGTGTATGTAAAAATGTGAGAGAGCAAGCAAGCAAAAAAACAACAAAAAAGCTTCACTACGTGCGCGTAATAAAAAAAAACGAGGCCGAAATGCACGAGGAGGCGGTGGGTGGCGGCGGCGGGTGGTTGGCGGGGGCAGGTGTAGGTGGAGGTGCCACCCCCCACTGCCCCGAAAATACAATATACACATACATACGAAAATCTACCTATCTACTGGAGGCCGTGTGGTTGATGCTGTTACTTGTGGCTGTTGCTGTTGTTGTTGGCCAGGTTTATTTTTTTTCGGTGGGGGACAATCAATAAACACGAGAGCTGCGTGCGAAAAGAGAGCGGTGAAAAGAGACAGACAGAGAGAAAAGAGAGAGCGGGAGAGCGGGATCTCGAATGAGAGGATTATTAACTTGTGCGCATATGATTCAAATGCCGGTTTTGAGCGCAGCCTTTTCGAGCCAAACACTCATTAAACAAGTGCAACGATCACTTTGGCTTAATCACTTTCCCTAATCAGTGGCCTTTATTTAATTAGCAAGTTCAAATCTCAACTGAAATCAAGTGTAATTAACACCTGCAGCAGGTTGCAACTGCAGTTGTGCTTTCGCGTGCGGGTGTGCTTGAGTTATCGACTTCTATCGATATCGAATGGCCAATTGGAAATTGGGTCAGGGGCGACGAGATGCCAATCAGAATTCGTACTTATTATTGCAAACAAAATCGAAAACCGAGCCCAAAACAATTTCTGTTGCAGTGTAGGAGTTACCATAAAAGCACCAAATACAGCATGCATATGTAAATACCTCAATGAATTGCGCTGGCTGAAAAAATATACACAAATACCCTGCGAGATGTTTATTTAAGCGAAAAATTATTTCGTGCACGCTCGCACACAGACAGCACACTGACGGAGGCGGACAATTAATTAAACAATTATATTGGGGTGAAATTTAGGGTTTAAACAAAACCGAACCAGATAGAGAGACATGCATAAATCATAGATAAACATGCGCTGTGCTCAATTTCAATTAGCTTAATTACTGAGTTGCCAACTTTGCTTCTTTCTTCTTCTTCTTTCCCCGCTTTTCTTATTGGAGTGTGTATACATAGCGTAGGGGAAAACTTTAGTTAAACAGTTAGGTTCTAAATTATATAGAATTATTTCTTATGATTGAAACAGGAGAAAAATCTTTGTTTAACTAAAATTTAAAACCGAACATCATGGAAATATTCTTAACGCTTTAATAATATAATAAATAAAATATAAGAAGTCCCAGCAAATACGTTTTTTTCAATCAGAATTTAATAAAGACGCTCTGCTCTCGAAACATCAAAGTCAAATGCTCAAAACACACACAAACAGCAGCTACAAGGGCAGCAGCCTCCCAAAAGCCACCCACCAAAGAATGAAGAATTAAAAGCAAAAGAAAACAACACATCAGCGAAAGTAACAAATTAAATTTGGATTTTAGCCATAAAAAGCAACAAGAAGTGGTGAAAAGAACCAGCCAAAGGCGGAGAAACGAAGGAGGCCAAAGAGGAGCAGGTGAAACCAGGTGGACGCAGGAGAGTCACCCGCCCAGAAAGCATCATCATTACCACCATCATCGTCAGCAGGTGACAGCGATACAAAAAAGTCAGGTGAGTTCCCAACTGCCATTTCTCAACGTCTACGTCCACTTCCATTTCGATTTCCATTGCCACTTCCACTTCCATTTCGATTCCGATTCCTATTCCGATTTCGATTTCCACCTTGATTTCGATTCTGCTTCGTCTTCTGCTCCCATTTCTGTTTGTCTCCCCGCGCGATTAAATATTTCACGCGCTTATCAATTGCTCAAGGGTTCGCAATTCGCATTGCTTGATAAACACAAACGCCACGAAGAACACAACTAAAAGCAAACACAAATTGAATAAGCCACCAGCGACAGTTGACTGCTTAAGCAGGTGAGACTGAGGCAGAGGGTGGGTGAGACCAGGTGGGAGACCAGGCGGAGTGTGCTGATAGGACCGCCTTGGAATCCGAATAGATATTCATAAATAAAAACCACAGGCGAGAGCCATTGATAGCTGAATGTGCGCTCTTGTGCAACAAGCCAAGTCACTGGGAAAATAACAATCAACCCGAGACAGATAATAAAAGAAAATCAGGCTAAAAGCAATGGTTAATCGATTTCTCAGGTGTTGTACTTGAATTATGACTCCTTTTCTGCTAAATATAAGGGCGAGCAAACACTTCAAAGAGAGAATAAAATAATAATATTTAAATCTTGCTTGTGTTCCGCAGAAAAAGGTCTCTAAGTACTTGAGAACTATATTTTTAATATCATCAAATGAAAGGTGAAACTTTTAGAGATTCGAGACTTTAATGGGAGACTTTTAAGGATTATAAAGAACACAGAAAGGTTTATGAAGCTCTCCAGTAAATTTCTTATTTATATTTTAATTTAAGTTTGACTCAATATTTCAATAATTGCTTTGCATTTTTAAGAACTATATTTTTAATATCACAAATTAAAGATACATTTGGTAAATTGAAAGGTGAAACTTCCAGAGATTCGAGAGTTTAATAGGAGGTTCTTTTTTATATTTTAATTTAAGTTTGACTCAATATTTCAATAATAGCTTTGCATTTTATTCTAAAAAAGTCTCTAAAAACTTAAGAACCATATTCTTAATATCACAATATATAGATCCTATGGGTAAATTGAAAGGTGAAACCTTTAGAGATTTGAAATATTAATGGGAGGCTTTTAAATATTATACAAAACACAGAAATGTTTATGAAAGTTGCCAGTTAGTTTATGTTTTCTATTATAATAAAGTCTGACATTATAGTTTAAAGAAAGAACTGAACATTTAAAACATTTGAAACTAAATAAAATCCCAAGTCCTTGGTTACAGCTGAGACTTCATTTTATTTAAACATTTATTTCATCCGCTCTTTCGCCATAATCCAACTACTTGTCTTCCCTTGCAAATCCTCTTTTCTCTCTTGGCAAACAAAATCCAGATAACGAGTTCTCCCTCTCCCCTCCCCCTCCCCCCGCTGAGAGAGGCTGTGTATTTGTAATTAATTCCACTTTGTATGCTTGGCATTTTCGCAAATCGAACGGGAGAGGGGGAGAGAGGGGGATGGGAGCCCAAAGCCTGGCAATACAGTTGGACAGCTGAAGAAAGACAACCAGGGCGCCATCCATCAACAGCAAAACACACAATTTCCAAGCCAAATTCAATTCCAAGCCAAGAGGCGACTTCAGTGCGTATTCCATTCAATAGCCCGAGGCCACGCCCCCGCCCCCGCCCCCGACCCCGCTCCCGCCACTCGACCTCGTCCACAGCCCAGCGCCCCATCGAGTTCCATTCCTTCCATAAAGCCCATTCGGCCCGTTCCAGCTCCCTTCTCACATTGTCGTAGGGCGACGGCAGATTCCTGTCATGTCCTCACGTTTCCTGGACCCGTGGAGCTTATGGCCCGGCTTAGTTTCAGCTGGGATTCCTCGTTTATTGATTGATTTTCCCCGCATAATGGGCCCTGTTCAGTAGGTAAAAGCGGCGGCAATAAAAAGTCATCAATAATATTTGCTCTGGCGCTCGGGGGGAGTGTGCTCTAAAAATACAAACAAGTTTTTAGTGGCTCCCCTCTGACCCCTCTGATCCCTCTGACTCTGAAATCAAAAACGAAAAGGAAAACTAATGGAAAAGTTGCAACTTTTTGGTTGGTGCCGACGTCGGCGGCGGCTTTAAGGCATTTTTATTGACAAGCGCCCTTTCATGTTGGTCCTGTTGTGCCTGTGTTGCCTGTTGTGCCTGTTGTTCCTCCCATTTTTGGTTTCTTTCATTTTTTGGTATCCCGAACCTGGAACCTGGAATTGACAAGGGTGAACAGAGCGGCACGTGAAAAACTCATCATAAAAGCGAAGGGACAAAGGCACGGAATAACGCTTCTTATTGTCCTCGGTTTTGTTTTTATATATTTCCCTTTTTTGTATTTTATACTCCCTGCGATACACATCTTTTATTTCGCCCTCTCCCTTGTGCCAAACAATTGGCTGGGAAAATGGTTTTTCAATTCTGATTCGCAATTAATTTTGCAGTCCGAAAATAGAACGCATCGCATAAACAACGGGGCTGGAAACACGGCGTATGCGCAATATTCGCTGCGTATACGTATTCGTATTCGGTTTCGGTTTCGGCCTACCCACCTGGCCAAGAGCGAGAAACATGGAAATCAACTTTCAGAACTTGCGACCGAAATTCAGTTGGCATTATTAATTAAGTTTAAAGTTTAATTCAACAGATAATGCCGGCGGCAACTGACGTCAACAGAAAACCTGGACGGACGGATGTTGATAAATTATGTGTAAATACGAAATTACCATTCTGCAATCTGCACAAACTGGGTCTAAAGTGAGTCACACTCGACTCGAGTCGGCGAAAAGTTATGGCGCAGCGCATAATTTGCGTCTTCTTCAAAAAGTGGCCAGCAAATTTTCGGGGGCTGCCTGAATAAATAATAAATAATCATAATTTTGCTCGGCTGCCACTCTCCACTCTCCGCTCTTCACTCTTCACTCCAGTTCCCCTCTCAATCAAAGCGAAAAGCAAAGGCGAAATGAAAAGAAATATTCACACAGCGAAAATTTAATTGTTTGGCCCAAAGGAAAGGCAGGCAAGAAGAGCGAAGAAGAGCGAAAACGGCCAATAAAAGCCACGACCTTCGTCCGAGAAAGAGCGACCGAAAGTCAAAAAATAAAGCCACCCAACGCCGCCCTCTCCTCCTTCCCCCACACTATATGTAGAGCGTGCCCAAGGGGGGAGATACAGATTTCCATTCAGCGTCGGCGGGGGCAGCTCTTCAATAATTCGCTTTTTTATGTCGGAGACGCAATTTTCGTTCCAGCAATTAGAGTGAGAAAATCGATACGAGACAGCCGCAGAATTAGACACATTATTAGCACATAATTCTCGTGGTTTTCTTTTTTGTGAAAATTAATGGACTCGCTGATTGCTTTCTTTTACATTCTGTTACATTTTCACGTTCATTACAGCTGGAGTTCGTCTGGCGAGCGTACACGACTCTATATAATTATATAAATTAAAAGGAGGTTTCAAGACTAACTTTTGTGAGCTTAAGTTTTTGCTGTTAAAGTTAAGGGGAATTTTTAAAGGTATTAGACAGTCTGGCCAATTTTATTGCATGCTTTTTTAGTCCCCGATTTTTTGCATTTACTGAACCTAATAAATTTTATTTAGAAGGAAAACATTGCCCCTTTTCAACTTTTTCTATTACATATTTTAAGAACTTGTACCGAACTTTGTTGACTTCTGGATCCTCCGCTGAGATCTTTTATATACTTTTTTATTTAAAAATCCTGCAATCCCAAACAAACCAAATTTATTTGTCAACTTCTGGCGCTCTTGTGTGCCAAGTGGGATTTACTTGTCGTGTTTACAGGAAGCTTTCCCGTATTCCAGCTTCATTTTCTTAGCTCATTTGATTACACAAACTTGGCGAAGTTTTCCTCAGTTTCCTCCAGTTTTCTCAGCTTTCCCAGCTTTCTTTTTGTTGCCGGCTAAGACCTTTTCGAACTAATTAGGAGGGCAACCGCATCGCATTTGGCTCTGATGGGTGGCGGGACAAAGTTTCCATTGGCTTTTCCTCCGCCTGATGCCCCCCGGAAACTTATCTTGATTAAGTTTTATTTTTCTGCCATATATAGTATATGTGCTGCGTGTATATTGAATAAGCGATAAAGTTACGGGGCACAGCGATAAGCTGCCGCCGCGCACGTGAGGATAAAACTATTATTAGTTGGCGGAGTTCAAAATAGACTAAGTCAGCCAATTAACCTGCGATCTGCCACCGGCCTTAGCCCATTAAGTAGCTGCTCTGACTGGGTTTCGATTTCGCTTTTAGTTTTCCGATTTCCCAGGTTGTCAATATGCCAGAGACGTCGCCCGATGACAGGTCCCCTCAAAAATGTGTCATCGCCGGAGAGTGAGCAATTTTCCATTTCCATTTCCATTTTCATTCTCGTGTCGTTTGTGCCCGCTGCGGTTTATTAGTCGTAAATTTGGACTGATACATTGCTGCTTGGTCTTCTGCTTTTGTGCTTTCTGTGCTAAACTCATAAATTTCATTGTCTGTGCGGATTTTAATATGCACGGCATTTGTCTGCAGCTCAGCAGAAAAGCGGGGAAAATGCCGAAATGAAAAACCGCCCACGCTGAGGACACCCAGATATATGGTCTCCATATGCTGGGGGAGTGGGCATCGTCTGGGGCGGAGGACTGACCCACTGAGTTCTGTCTCGGGACCGTCTCAGTCCCAAATCCCCGTCTGATAACTGATAACCTTATCTAGCGACCAACTGACGCAGTTTGCCGCGGACTTACTGGTATCTAAAGTCTTGGCTTATCACTTATACTATATAGCGTATATCTGGTGTATATATAGGTATGCGCATGCATAATAAGTTTGATTTGGTGACGCCTTTTGTCAAATGCTTCTGCACTAAGAGACTAGAAATTAATTCCTTAGCTTATCTGCTTTTTTTCTAAATATATAATTATAAATGAGTGGTGGCGTAAGTTGCTAAGTAAATATATTGATATATATGCATATTCATGGGATAACACAATCAAATAGAAATATTTTCGGTAGAGAAAAAGTAGAGGCAAGAAAGAATACTCTTCTTAAATAACTTTCCATTCTATTTACGAAAATGATTATTATATATTTGCACTAATTTTTGTATATCCAACCGGGCTTATCGCTCAGGCATCTCTTCTATATACTATATACGCCTTCGGAGTGGATTTGATTTGATGACGCTTTTTGGCTGATGACACCTGCGGTCTTGAGTCTGAACTAATTAGAAAAACTTTTCTAGTACGCCGCCTGGTAACTTTTAACTTTTGTTGATTGCAAAACTTTGCTTTTTATAGTGGCCAGGTGGAGGCATAGAACGGGGACCGGGACTGGGGACTGGGACTGGCTCTGGGAAGGAGTGCAAATGATTGACTGACTGATGGGGCAGCGGCCATATCTATCCGACTGCTGTTTGCCACTCTATTTCACTTTCAAGCTCGCCCACTCACTCACGCACTTTGCGGCAAAAAACTTTGACTTTAATCGATTTAACAATTTCCCCTTAACCCCTGGGCTGGGCCCCTGGACGACCCCCCAAGCGCATACCCCGCCAGCCTTCTTAACCCGCCCCCAAGGCCAGCGCCGAGCTTGTTGTGTTGCCCACAGGCAAACATCAAAAGTCAAGCAGCTGCGTGACGTCAATTGGAGCCACGAACCGAAGGCCGCTACAGCGGGGAGTGGGGACAGCGGAGTGGGGACTGGGCACCGGGCACTGGAGTGGGTGGCTTTGTTTGCCCCTGTCTTATGGAGAGTGTGGTCATCCCACACATCCCATCCCGGCGCAGATCGGCGGTAGCCACCAAAACGGGAGGAACTCGGTGCGAGCACGAGTACTAGCCCACGTACCGGTGTGTAATCTATTTGGAGTCCAACGAGTTGCTCTCGAGTCACAATTATACAATTACATGTGGATGGATATTGTTTTAAATTCGATTGTTCGCCTCGGCTAAATGTAGTTATATTTTGCTCAAGCATGTGAGGCAAAGCAAACAAAGCTAACGATAACGACATGTTGGTTAACTTGGCCGAGTTCAAGCGGGCAGTTCCATGAAGTGATTCATCCAGTCATGAATTTTTAATAATAAATGGAAAGCGTAGTATTTTTGCCACTGAATAGGACTAAGAGAGGTTTAAGTGCCGCTAAAGAAACTCTGAGAAGTATGCCATGCTTTAATTAGAGGTAAAGTCGGGTATTCTAAAACTTCCAGAGTAAGCGATACTTTTTGAAGCCTTAAAGAATGCCTAAGATATTATTTAATTTTTATTTAACTTGCCTAGCTTTAAAGCTAATTAACTGGCAAAGGTCCTCAGCTTGATTAAAATGTTCATTGCTTTTTAGTATCCCCCTCGTCCAATGTTCAAAGAGTCCCCCTGCCTTACTTCCGCAAACAAGAACCTCCCCCGTCGTTAAGGTATTTATGAATTACTTGGGTGACCTTTTCTCTGGAATTTCCTTTGAATAACTGCCCACACATGGCAGACTTTGGGGCCACCTAATTGATAATTTAAGGGCTCTCTGTCTAGCCCCAAACCCCGAGTAACCCAGAGTTTGTTAGGCAAATTAAGGGCCAAGTCTTTGAATGAGAGAGCCCGAATTAACTTCGTTCCATCTGGCAAATGGCTTTCCAAGGAGAAAGTCGAGCTGCAGTGCCCCGAGGCCTTGCAGGCTGTTAAATTATGAAATATTTACTCAGCTGAGATGCGAAATCTGTTTAGTATTTAATCCCGGCCAAGTGTATCCATCCTGTGCAAATCGGTTGGTCCAGAAACGATGTTGGCCAAGCAGAACTGTTTTCTTTATTTTTGGAATTCGTAGAGTCGCTCCCCTTTTGTTTGTTGCTCTAAGATTATTTACTTTTTGTCCGCCGCCATGTCCTGGCTATCTCTGCCTTTGTATTTGGTCTTTATTTTCCTGTTGCTTGGTCCGTTTTGGCCCAAAAGGTTCAAGAACTCGGACAGACTCATTGTCAAGCGGCTTAAAATGTTGCTACATGCGAAACATGCTTAAAGCGTGTTGAAACCCATCGAAACTTTGGCCCTTGAAGGGTTCCTTTTCTGTATCTACCTTATGTTTCCTACCCCCAGTACGACTTGGGGCCGACATTATTTTGTACCTGAAAAGTTTTGGCGAATTCTGCCACGTGTAATGGCCATAAAGCACACAGGAAGACTGGAAAAACGACGGGCCAAGTAAATTTAATTTTTCATGCTGAAGAATGGGCGGAGCAGGCCGGAATAGAACAGAAGGACTCGGGCCACAAAAATCCCAGCTACATGTTGCATATGCAAGCTCCAGAGACGCCACACCCACGGAGAAATATATACCCAGACTCACGAGCATATGCAACCCATAAATAAACATAAGTTGTCGCTTCTGCTCCCATTTCGCTGCTCTTTTTCTTTATGGGCGCCGGAGCAACAGTCTTTATATTCCTTCTTTCATATGTATATTTTGTATATTTTGTGTATGTACTTCGTACATATTTACAGATATATGCATACGTTTTTTATTCCATTTCCCATTGCCAACTGGCCATTGTTGTGCGGGGAGTGTGCATAGCGGCGAGAGATAAAGTTTTGAGTGGGATTCGGCGAGGAAAGGAAGTCAATTATTTATTTTCCTCGGGCCATCGATGGCTCCTGAATTTAAATGCGGGTCAGACATTGTTTTGATTTGTTTGGCCAATATTTTTATAGCATTTTAATGAGTTCAGCTCATCGTGTTATTATCTTCTACAATTTACTATTGAGTTTTTATGTCAATGTTATGGAATTTATGTTTTATTGCTGATGCAATTGAGTATTCAATACTAATTAATGCTCAATTAGTTTATTTGCCTATTAAATGCAATAAATAAATGGTATATATTGAACATTTGTTAGTTTATCTCACATTTTAACCGCCTCTTACTTTTATATGCAATTTATCTGCTCTTTAGTTTTTGTTCAATAAATTATGAATCAATTAAGCTCATTCTTTATTCATTTATAATTTTAGCCACTTAATTTCATTGGCATTCTATAAAAATTATTGCCCTGTGCCAGATATTTATTAAATTCTAAATATTTACCCATGGGCGAGTTTTATTTTATTAGTCATTTATGTCACATTTTATTGAGCTTCCATAATAAAGAATCACTTGATGGCTAAAATTTCAAATAAATAAAATTCCTAAGCGGTTCTAATTAGTTAAATTTCGCCTCGTTTGAGCACTTATTTAAAAATCAATTAAAACATACATGCCCTGTCAATTTTTCGGCCATTTAGCACATCGCTGAATGGCCATTTATCTCGCTTTTTTGCCGCTTTGATACAATGCTAATTATGCAATTAATTTGCGGCCTTTGTCAATTGCTTGTGTCTAATCACGGGCCCACTTGTGTGTGGGGCACACACATATTTTTCGAGTGCCCGAAACCCGTAAATCTGGGCTGCCTATCTGAACGATTTGAATATCTAAGTATGCAGGGGGGAAGTAGCCGCCGTTGTCGGCTAAATGGCCTCAGTTTTATTTATCGCCCGACAAATGTCACTCGAGCGTTGCAACTACTTGTCATACTATTTTTTATTTTTTTATTTGGTCCGGTTCCGACGCCATTGTGGCAGTCATCGCACTATGAGTCGGCACGGCCTAGGAACTACTAGTGGCTATATGCGGACTCGATTTCTGTGCTCTTCTCTGCCGAATGGAATCAGGCTAATTTGAAGTGCAAATTTAGTATGGCCCAAAGCGGGACAGGCACTCGATGTCACAGCCAGTTGCAGTTGCAGTTGCAGTTGCATTTACAATGCCAGCCTTGGGCGCTTTTCGAGTCCACTTCCTGACAGGCCAGAGTCCGTAAAAGGATTGTTGGTCTAGCATTTGGGAAATTTCAACTAATTTAAGCCTTAATCAAACAAAGAATATTTATTTTTATAGCATTAGAAGTTTGGAAACTCTTTTAAATACAATTAACAGGTGGAAATACATTTTATCAGTGATTGTTTTTAAAACAAGCAGCATCTCCCTGAGGTAGTCCTTCCTTTGATAACTAAAATGGGCAAATTTCAAGCCACAGAGGCTGGACTGTAGGATTATGCACATGACGTCATGTCTCCTTGTTGGCTAAGTGATTTCCAATGCAGTCGGCAATGCAGGCAAAGTGGAGAGAACTCATTTGCATAAATGCCGGGCGGACAGAGGACGTCGGACGGTTGGTCGGTTGGACGGATAATAAAGTGGCGAGTGGATAAAGTTGAGGCCATGGGGAGCCTCGTGTGTGTATATGGCCAGGAAGGCGCAAAACTGAAACACAAAATTTGCGTTTGTTTAGCACATTTCGCACATTAACCCACATGCAAAAAATAAAATAGGGGACGGCCAAGGAAGGCCTTGGTTTGTCTATTGTTCACGTTCTGCTTCGTGTCTTTTTTTTTGCCATTTTCAAGGCGGAAAAGCTTTCTCAAACAGCTTTTTGCATAATTATCCAGAAGGTAAAAAACAAGCATGCAAAACACAAAACACAAAACACCAAGCAAGGCGACCTGGTTACAAAAGGCACATGTATATATAGAAGTACTTACATTTAGATATTCCAGCCAGGAATAATTATAGCCGGCCAGCAAAGTTTCCAGTTTATTTAACGGGGTCTCTTGTTTGATGTCTAATTAATTGAGGTGGCTTAATTGCATTGCGTAGGCCCTACCTCTGTATCCTATATATCCTATGTATCCCTGCACCTGCAACTCACCTTTCAGGTTTCCTCTCAAATTTGCACTGTGCGCGCTGCCACAATGTATGCTACGGTATTTGCGGGCCATGTGATTTTGGCCAAATTGCCAGCAAATTTGCAAATGCCCAATACCTCGGTTTCTGTTCTGAACAGTGGCCATCAGGAGTTTGCAGGCAGCCAAGGTTTCATTTGCATTTACACGTCTTTCATTAACTTCCTTTTATAAGCCAAGATTGCTGGCTGGCAATAGACTGAAACATTTACACAAAGGTCCAAGAGAATGTGGCTTAATTAATGGCCAAGGAATAGTTTTAGCTAAACAAATAGTCTTTGCATATATTCGCTTGCCTTCCATAAATCTAAACCAACATTTCCGAGTAATTGATTGAAATATTTCAGGCCTAAGAGAGTAGAGTAGAGTAGAGAGGGGAAGCTAAATGTGCCTAAGGATAGTTCTTTAATTAATTAGTTATGTGTATAGATACGTCTGCAAACTACATGTTAAGACTACTTATTACTGCTACTAGAACACATTCTTTGGGCCCTATTTTAGTCACCAAAAAGCGACGTTCGCGTTGCTCTTACACACTTGTTAATTACGTTTCAGAACACTTTTAATTATCACCAAACTCACGCCCGGGGCAAACACCCCTCCAGCCAACCCACCAGATAAATTCCCCCATACAAATTGGCCCCCTTTTGCGCCGTTTGCTCTCGGCCGTAATCCCCGTTTTTGGCCTTTTAGTTTATCGTCTTGAAGCGGCAATCAATGCGCCCAGCGAACTGGAACAACAAACACTGGCTGCCACTCGGATTTTGTTGCTATTTAACGTACTTTGGCTGTGTGTGCTGTTTTTATCTCTATGGCCATGTTAAGTGTTAATTGCCGAAAAACTCGGGCGCAGGTTTTACCTTTTCTCTGTATATCTTTCTGTTCGCTTTTCAGCATTATTTTATACCAGCTATTCGGAGGGCTTACAAAGCCATAGTAGTCAATATATCCTTGTCAGTTTTTCCTCGGTCTTTGGGAGTATAATGAATGGAGACACTGTGTTCTTGACACGCACATAATTTATAATTAAAATGTTTTCAAGGTCAACTTGGGCGTGTGTCCGTCAGAAAATGTTGAAAATAGTGGCCGTATGTTTCCATATTTATGTATTTAATTTTATTTCATACGGAATACCTTTCTGGCTGGGCTATATTTTAATATATTCCTATCTAGAATCGATTGTTTTGTAGTAGAGCGATGAGTGCCGGGTACCTCATGTTCGGGGCAGTCAACTGTGGCGTTCCTGTTTTTGTTGTTTCCCTTAATGCTTTTTTTCCTGGCTTGTTTGCTTTGAGCACGCGCCGCTTAAAACTGCCACGCGCAACAAATTTTTGGGATTGGGCCTGGGCGGAGGGGCAGATAGCGAGGTGTGGAGCTGGGCCGGGGGAAGGAAGAATCGTGTTTAAAATTAAACTGAGAAAACGACAGGCAAACGCGGCGAATAGAAGCGTTTTTATGGGGCAGCAACAAATGTAGATAAACGTTTTGTTACAACACATAATCGCTTTTGCTGGGGTGGCTACAGATACAGATACAAGCACATCCGTTTACTCGCACACAGCAGCAGCCCGGGAAGGCACAGTAGATACTCTGGCTAAGAAAAGAAAGCCGTAACTCAGTAGATCTTGAAATTCAGCTCAGAAGAGTCAGAACTGCAACTGTATTGTCGCTTTCCTAATCATTTTTCCTTGTATTTGTTTAAAATCCAATGGCTTTATATAACAAAGTACCTGCCAGGGTGTCTTCACTGTACATTTCCACTGTACCTGCTGTACAAAGCCCCTCGGATTTTATGTATCCGCGTGAAGCTGCTGTTCTGGCTGCTGACACCTTTAAAGTGTGTCCTGTATCTGCGTCTGCAGCCGAAGCATCTGTATTTGTATTTGTATCTGTATCTGTATCTGTATCTGCTGGGCGCCTCAGCGAGCAGCGAGCGACATAATTGCTCACTAATTTAACGCTAATGGACATCAATTTAAGCAACCATCCAGCAGTTTATCATTCTGGCCATAATCGCAGGCTGCGAGGGCGGACTCGGTACTCGGGAAGGAGTTTGTCTTAAAATTCTGCGTAGGCGGCCTCGGGAATTTGACTATTTATGGCCATTGGCCGAGATGAGATGTCCTGCTGGGGAGAGATACGAGATAGAAGGCTTTAAAGTCTGCTCGAGATAAGATATTCCAGGCATTGACTTATCCGCTTGTCGATTCCATTGAACTTGAGTGATTTTCCCCATGGCTGCCAGACATATTTGGGAATATGGCGCCGCGGTTTGTGCATCTTGCAGGAGGCCGCTTCAAATCCAATAGATTAAAAAGTAATTGAATCGACCCTAGACCGAGGCGCAAAGGCAGCGACGAGCCAAGAACAATTGAGACAGGGAAAGCCGAGGGATCGCACGGAGGCAGGGAGATGCCAAAGGTTAACTGACAAGTCGTTGTCTCGCTGCCACCACATAACCCCCCTCATTCCGGTTTAAAATTGAATACGAAAGGCGTCGCACAAGCATATATTCTCGCCTGAGCATACGTTCGCCTCCGATATGAAATCGTGTGTATGCCCTGCTGGGTTTTCTCCTTCGCCCCGCGTGGGCTGTAAAATTCCTTTTGACAGCTTTAAGCGCTCCATTCCCATTGTGCAAACCCGTGTGTACAGGCACCGAAAAATACCAATAATATATACAATATATACAATAATGAATATTAAAAACCATACAAATTAATTCGTAGTCATGAAAGTAAAACATTTTTGCGCCACTTTGTTATATGGTTTATCAAAACTAAACACAATTTTACTAATCGGAAGATCTTAAGAGACATATAATAATATATTTCCTATACTAATCGCCTTAAAAGAATATTTTACCTAAGAGAAAGCCTGGATTTCTTAAAAGTATTATAAGTTATTGATTTGACCATTGATTTCGGTTCAAATCTGCTTTAGGCTGTGGAAAATGTAAAGATAAAATATTTACTTTTATATTTAACTCCCTGAAAAGTGAAAATTGAAGCATTTCAGTGATTCTTTTTGGTAATGGGCACAGTGTAGAATTTATTTCGTGTAACAAAGGCCATGTGAAATGCGTGAGTCAGCAGACCGCATCCCTCGGCCCTCCCCCTTTCCCTCGTAGCTCTTTCCAGCCGTTTAGTGAGCCGCTCTCTCATTACGCATACGACATGTGTTCTGCTGAGCGTTAATAAATCAATACCCAGGCGTCGTATTTGACAAACATTTTCAAGCTGATAACCTTTTCAGTGGAGCGTCACAGTAGGGGACAGCAGACCGGATCCCGGAGGGACTGGCTCCTTGGGCAGGCCAGTGGCAGAAACAAATAAGAAACTCGCCATTAAAGTTGCGTGACGAAGTGAAATTTGCGTCGAATACTCGCGGGACTTTTCCGTCTTCTTCTGGGCCGGCACATATATATGTAGTATATGTAGTATACAGAGAGTCCTGACATTTGGAGCAGCAAACGAGCCAAGAGCCAAGAGCCTCCCCCCGAACCTCTCGTCGGGCGGCGCATTTAGAGCTCAAGTGCCGGCGGCGCCCTGAAGTATGCCTCGAAATTGCTTTGATGTGGATGCGATATTTTGTTGTCAAAATACTTAGGTGGCAGCGCACACAAACACACAATATGTATGGTGCACATATATTCATATGGGCATATCCTGACCCCCCGCTAAGGGCGTAAATGTCAACGAAAATTAAGTGCTCTGCTCGCCGGCTCCTTTTCCTTTCAAGCATTTTCCTTAGCTTTTCTTGCCTCTGCCCCCTGCCACCTCCACTTGCCACCTTCACCTGCCACTTTGACGCATTGACCGGAAGAGAAAACATTTTCCCCCAAAGCTGCAGATAGCAGAAAATTTGAATCGGGGCTGGGGAGATAAGTATCCGTGGCGGGGACCTTACAAAAAATTTCAAGGGAACACAGGTAACATTTGAGCAAGTTATAAAACAAACGTTGGCTGCTCTAAGGGTAATTTTAATTTATTTTTTCAACTTAGTTAAGAGGAGGAATATTGCTACAAAGTTTCGCTTCAAACTTTAGTGAAAGAAGCAGTAAAATTTCGATGAACGGGAAGCCTGGAAAGTGCTAACTGCAAGGAGAGTTTAGTTGGCAAAAGGAGCTGAGCTGGAAGCGAATAAGTTTTAGAAGTAGGAAATAAAAGATCTCTAGTTAACTCCTAAAATAACCTATTATACTTCACTTAAGTCCCATCTCTGTAACGATTATGGTAGTTAAATATTATTATACTCTTTCAAAGCTATAAAAGTAGCTTGATAAATATGAATCTCTGCCATATTTCAAATGCCTAAGGCTCACTTAATCTTAGTTCTAACAAACTAAACTCAATTAAAAGTTATTTTCTAAAGGACTACTGAGAGTCTCTACTTTGAAACTTCTTAGTAATTTAGCTGCTTAATGCATATCAATTACACTGAATTTCCTAGTTCTCTAGACTCATAATTGCTACCATTGTTGTCTCGTTTTTGGCGGTTCCTTCCGAATGTCTCCTTTGCATACGAATAAGTGACATAAATCGAGAGCCAATGACACTGCACTTGGGCCAGAACTGGCCTTGCTGGAAAACGTATGTGTTTTTTGTGGGAAAACCGAAAAGCAGAGGTGCCGCCGCCTCTGCCATTAACACTTAACCCAATTTCAGATTCAATAGGGGGTGCGGAGGCCTCTTGGGACTGGCCCCTGTCAATGGCACTGACAGACCTCGATATACGGTCATGGGACATGCATGGTAATTAGGCCACCTCGAGTGCTTCTTTGTCTGAGGTCTCCCAACTGTTGAATACACGAACTGACCATCAAACTCGAGATGTGTCCATGTAGTTTGGCTAATTAGGCCAGCATACACACGAGCTCGTCCTCGTCCGTTCCTTAATGAAGTCATTTGGAGCAGAGGCGCTCTTGAGCCGAGACCCGAAAACCCAAAACCCACGCACAGGTGTCCCATTTCTGGATTGTTGACGTAATTTGATGATGGCCCAACTGACACAGAATTCCGACGAAGGATCCTGGGAAACAGGTTGGCAAACAACCTGCCAGTTGGAGTTCTGTGTCATCTGGCCCTTGGGCCTCCAGAAGTCCTCAAGGTTGTTTGGTTAGCATGCATCTCTGGGAGGATTTGTTATTCGATATGGCGGATAGAGGACTTCGTTGGCTCAACTCAGGTAAATAGGATTTGAAAAGGGTCAGATTAAAGTATTGATATTAAGAGGCAGTATGTAAAGGGATTTTCAAAGCATAGATGAAGTGCTGGAAGGAAGGATACGTTAGGTATTTTAGATCAATCACTAGAGGTGTGCCATCTACTCTTAAACTAAGCAAGTGTGCGGCTATTTTATTTATTCAAACCAAACTCAATGTAGTTACATTGTCATAGAAACCTTGATTAAATAAATTAATAGCTTGCATGGTGGAAGACTCAAAAAACTGATTCGATTGCAAATGCAATTTTAAAGCAGAACTCGATTGCGCTGCAGGCCCAGAACTCAATTTGGCAAAGGAGCAACTGCCAGGTGAGGACAGGTCAGGATCCAGGACAGGTTGGGTAATTTCCATGCCAAAGCCTCCCACAAATTCCCGCCGGCGCTGGGCGGAGCCTCCACCTGCAGTTGCAGTTGCAGTAAAAATGACATTAAAATGGAAGTCATATGCACATGGTTAACTCTGCCACGCATAACCAAGCCGTAATCATTTTGATGGCACTCGGGAGCCAGGAGGCGGGTGGTGATGGCTCTGGTGGCAAAATTAGTTTGCCTTAATCCCATAAAAGCGTTGCATGCAACCCGCTGGATGATGATGACGATGGTTACGATGCTGGCCACTGGGTAGAGACTGAAACGGTATAGTAATACTACTATCGCTCTCGGAAAATTCCATTTGGGAATGAGAGGCGAGTGCAAAACGCGAATATAAGTGAAAATGTTAATGGAAATGCCAACATCAAACAGCTGCGGCTGCAATGCGAGATATTCATAAATAGCAAAGGGAATTTCCCTCGTGTTTTTATTGCAAAAAGTATATATATTGGTAGAAAAAATACTGCGCCATGGGAATCTGTTATAAGCGATAATAAACTTGCTTCTTTTCATAAAATGCAATCAGCAAGAGGAGAGATTTATATTCGACACGGAAAAAAGAGTAGAAGATGGAGAGCTTGCTCTAGATTTAATTTAAAAATGTCACGGGCTGAAATCCAATTAAAGCGAGACGCAGCTAGTTAAGTAAAGCGAACTCTTTGCCTTTATGTAACTTGCTTAAAAATGTTTTCGTACTAAACACAGTTTTTCTTCAGTGCAGGGGGACAGAAGTCCTTTTCCAATAATCAGGTTTTGCACTTTACATGAAATTTAATCAGCTCTAGTCGGCGAGAGCACTTAACTGGCCTGAGTCGTCAAAATTCGCTTAACGCTATGCCAGGCATTAAAGTCCGCGTCAGCTGACTTTGACTATTTTACGACCTGCTGGATATATACATATATATATACACACGTATACACCATCTATAACCGTGCCTGGCCTTTTTTTACGCTCGTTCTCCGGCATCTGCGGAAATTGTGAGGAAATGAAAATGGTTTAACTTTTCTTTCTTGTGTGCTTTCCATTGCTCTCTTCTCATTTTTATTTTCTTTTCTGTGGCACCCAAATCCTTGACAGACAGGTGCAAACCAGGGGGAGGCGGGGGTCTGTGCACTCAGCCTCCCATTACTTGAGTCGGGCTATTTATAGTTTCTCAGATGTTTGTGCAACTGCAATTCGTGCTGTATGAGTGCGTTGAGTGAACCACCTTGACCCACTCTAATTGCAATCGCACCGTCTACTGGCTAATGGCTAATGGCTAATGTCGAATGTGTTCTGCCAGATAAAACGGGCAGAGAGCAGCCAGGGGAGGCTCTAACCGCCGGATCGGATATTGAGTGGTCGAGAGTGACTTTCCGATTAAATTTTCATCGCCAGAGTCTGGCTTTATTAGTTTCAAATATTTATTTGTTCCGCTGCTGGGCCGCAGCCGCAGGCCAAGTTGAATATTAATGAACTTAATTGAAAAAGTTTGCCAGCAAAACAAGGGAGAACTGGAACAGGCCCCCCTTTGGTTCCTTGCCGAAAATTAATTTTCAAATTAGGGCAAATACAGTGCGGCAGAGAGAACCTCCGCCTCCGCCTCCGTCTCCACCCCAAAGCCAGGCCTTGTCTCAATATGCAATTTACATAATTACGCATATTTGACGGAAACTTATAAATATTTATGCAGGTGCTCAAAAATGAAGTTGTTTCTCGATTCTCTAAGCGGAAAATGTACAAAAATGTGCGGGCAACGAGAGAGATAAGATATAGATATAGAGATATAGTTCCCTTGGCTTTAAGGGTGATTTCACATCTTTTGTAGGCACTTTTTAATATAAATAAAGCCTAGATTAGGTTAGATTCTATATCTAAAAAGGAATATCTATGAAGATCTGTGGGGCTTTTGTCGCCAGATTATTTTATATTATGAAGATTGTAAATATGGTTTGTTGAACCTGACTCACTTCCTGGAATCAGCAGCTACTCTTAGACTCCAGCGACGCCGCTATCGCCGCCAAGCTCTGTGCTTCAAGAATATAATTCAGAATTTAATCGGAGTAAGATTGCCGGAGAGCGAAGATCAAGGCTCCGCGGCTATAAAGTGATTAGAAAGTGCTGCCTAAAATCGAGTATATATATTGTGTGTATTTCAGTTTGTGGTCTCAGATGGGTGGCCATCATCGTGGTCAGCGCTGTGGTCCGGGACGTGGAGGTCCGCATGGCCACGGTCACGGTCACGGACACGGACATCGACATGGCGGCGGGAGACATGGTGGCTGTCCGCCGCCACCACCACCCCACTGGCCAGGTGGAGGTCCTGGAGGAGAGGGGCCTCCATGTCATAGGTTTCCTGGTCCATGCCATGGATTTCGCCATCATCGTCCACCTCCTTGTGGCGGCATGGGACATTGGCATGGTCGTCCTCCTCCGCCGCCACCACCCCACTATCCGCCGCCACCACCTCACTGTCCGCCGCCAGCCTGCTGCTGTTCAGGCGGAGGTTATGGCTACCATTGGGGCGTATGTCCACCTCAATGCGGCAATCCACCTCAGGGTAACCAGCCGCCTCAGGGTGGTCAGCCTCCACAAGGTGGAACACCTGCGGATCCTGGACAATCTGGCAGCAGACCGCCCGGATACGAAATCGTTGATATTTAAGCTCATAGATCCGAATTCTCCTCACTTTTTCTTTAATTTTCTTTACTTAAAATGTAATTAATTGCACCTAAAGGGAATAAATACACAAAAAGCAAGAGCTTGGTTCTTATCTCCGAGTCTTCCAACTATTTAGGCTGATATGCATCCGTTTTACTTGGATATGTGCCTGTTTATTACCCCCTATTTGCAGATATATCTCTGTGAGTCCCAGACAAATAACAATTCAGTATCTGTTCTCACCGAAAGTGTTTGGTAAGCACGTTTTTAAATGCATCAGATGTGACCTCATGTAGCCTTTTTACGGCGAATCGACCAAGACAATGCCACCGAAATCAATTTCTATAAAAATAAAGTAACCCAAGAGAAAAGTGAATTACTCGTAAATTATATTTGTCGCCGCCTCGTTTTGGGTTGAGCAAATATTTAACATGAATCTCACGTCTGTCGTTTTCGACGAACGACCCAACCAGACCAAAATCTCAAATTGTGCAACGTTGAATCATGAGTTGAGTTCAGTTGAGTCGAGTTGACTCGACTTGACTGATGGGCGGCGACGACGGCGACAACGTCAGCGGCAAAAACAGCAGCGACAATAATGACATCGCGCGGCAGGTGGAAGGTGGCAGGTGGAAGGGAGAAGGCTTTTATCTGTGGCGGGGGTAATTGCCAACTGCTGACCGATGGCCAGCAGGTGACCGGGTCGAAACCCACTACTCATCCCCCTGACACCCGGGATAGAAATAAGCTGCGCTCTGGACACACTACTCGGGTGTTGGATTGCCGTTGACATTTTCCATTTTCCATTATCCATTTCCCTTAAAATCAGCACTAGATGAAAATTATTTCTAGTACTATTCGGGGCTTCATCATTGCTGGTTTTTATAAGCAAAAACTTTAAGGTTCACCTGTCTTAAGTATCTCTGACTGAAATAATACTTCAAGGGAATAACATTTACTAATAATATTGAATGCAATTACAACTGACTTTTATAGAGTAAAACCCTTTACTTATATCCCAAAAAATTATTCTTATTTTCATAGAATGTTTATCACTTCACCTGCACTTACTCTCTAAAGCTTTCCCAGCTCAAGACCTTTTGAAACTCACACCATTTCTTCTTCCATTATTAGCACAAATATGTCGAGCGAGTCGAGTCGAAGGATCCAGGTGCCCGAGAAGCTGAAGGAGGTCCTGCTACAGTTCTCCATCGCCTTCCTGGTAGAGCAGCCTCCGGATTTGATCGACTATGCCGTGGAGTACTTCAGCAAGCTGCAGGCCGAGCGTCCCAGCGTGGGCTTCTCGGACCAGAGCACCGATGACCAGCAGAGCGTCAACTCACAAGAAGCCGATGGTAAGTGGAGTTGGGGATTACTCGGAGGAGTTACTTTGGCGTGTCCTGTCAACTTTTTCTGGGGCCTAACTATGGGAATTCTGGCAGCTCCTTCTTCGTTTTGCATTTGCCGCTGCGTGTTGCAAAGTTCTTGCCTCAGATATTTTTAGTTTCCTCCCCGTACATTCTCCTTTTCTTCAGTTTTTCGTTATTTCCGTCATGCAATTCGCTCTGAACTGAACTGACGCGTATTATTGGCTGAAAGTCCCTCTGACGTCAGCAAATGTCAGTTCGGGTCGACATATAGAGTATCTGCCACTGGCTGGCCAGCCAATTCCCCCGACAATCCGAATCAATTTTTGTGGCCATAGTAAGTCGGGGGAAATCAAGATTTATTTGGCCTAAACTACATGCATTATTGGCTTAGCTTTGGCCTTAATGAAACAATTTAGATTAATAAAGTGTTGGTATTTGAAGCATGCAGTGTGACCTTATAGCCATGAGTATTAAGAATGGGGTCTAAACTAGGACATTATTTGAAAATGTGACCATGGTCAGGATATTTTGGTTTAAATTAGTACGAAATAAAAAGTAATACACCACAGAAAAAATTACAGAGAGTTCAAAATTTAATGTAGGGGAAATTCCTACATATTTGGCTCGGCAGGAATTGAAAACTCTCCGCGTGACGTCGATGATTCTGCCATCCCCCCGTTGTTTGTATCTTGGCTTACGGCACGAGTTCAGATAATTAGCCCAGGCCACGCATATGGCCATAAATCTTTGGCTCTGGGCTCCCACTACGACGAGCATACAAAATACCAAATTAAATAATGATGGTGATGGAGCTATGGCCGCGTTCAATTTGTTTCAGCTCCATCTGTCCAACCCCCACTACCCCCCGGATTTCGCATTTAGCCAGCTCCGTCTCCGTCTCCGTCTGTGCGGGCTTTTGTTCACAGCTTCCTTTTGCGTGTTTATCTTCCGGTTAATCAAACACGCAGCCCTCGAGGGGATCGGGCTGGGCATGGATGAGGATGAGTATGGAAATGGGGATGGGTATGGGCATGGGGTGGCCATGTCAAGTGGCAGGCGAACTGCTGGGCCAAAGCTGCTCCTGTCATTAAAAATCTATTAATTGTGCACACAGCAGTCCCCGAAGAGCAGAGCTAACATGAATGCAGCTCGCAATCCTTTCACCGCTTGAACAACAGGGTCCACTTACAGTCAGACTTCCGTATCTCATCCAGCAGCTATTTAAATTGAATTTAAAATTAGACCAGAACTACAAATACTATTTAAGGGAGACTATCAACGTTTTAAATCGAGAAAAAGTAAGCTGGAGTTGTTTTTGAGGGTATCTAGTTAGAAGTGGAATTAAATAAAGCTTGTAAAACTATAGAAACAATACAAAATATATATATATATATATATATAAT
>VNKC01005028.1:0-10464 GCA_008042775.1 Drosophila pectinifera
CACTCTGAGTTCCATTATTCATATAAGATATTTGAATATCAGCATATTCCACATTTCTTCACACAAAATTGATATATGATATATATCAGATAAATTCAATTAATTCAATATTCAGCTTAAATATTATATATTTATTTATATATTTATTTATATATTTATATAATTATTATATATATTTTTTAAATATTAAATGAATGATATTTTCAAGTAGTTACTGTTTCCTTTGGGAATCTCAAAGGAAACCCTAAGTACTCCAAGTTCTATCGCGAAAAGTCGGAGTGTTTCAATTTTCTCTTTACAAAAGACTATGATATATATCAGATATATTAAATTTATTGAATATTCAGCTTAAGTAATATCCAACTCAATGATATTTTCAAGCAGTTACTGTTTCCTTTGGAAATCTCAAAGGAAACCTTAAGTTCTCCAAGTTCCTTCGCGAAAAGTCGGAGTGTTTCAATTTTCCCTTTACAAAAGACTATCAAGCCCAGTAAAATGCCACTCAAAAGGCATCCTGATGCAGTGTCAGCCAGGACAATGGAGAGCAAGGACTCGGGGCTGTCTAAGGCCAGGTCGTTTCAAAAATCTGTCGGTGAATGCAACTTGATTGGCGACTACTGAAAATCAGACAAAAGTCACGGCGGCAGGAAGACACCGCCGCTCTCCATGTGCGCGCGAAAATTTTTATGAAAATTCTTTTTATTAATTTCGTTTGGATTGCGCTTGGCTAGGAAAACATGGAAAAAATCGCAAATAAATTGCCAGCTTGATTTTATTGTCGGCGGCGGCAGCGGCGGCCTGATGATGTTGATGGCGATGCCGTACAGGGAAATTGTTGGCAAATATTTGTGCAATTTTTTGTTTTTGTGTTTTCCGCCGCTCGAAATTGTGTACGGGGACAGCGAGACGGTTGTGTTTGCTCAAAGATTGGCCATTTGATTGATGAAAATATGATGGAATATATTTTTGCCATATATATTCGTAAAAAGACCACTATCGCAGAGCTGATTACAATTGCCGAGCGCGGACTCACTCGCGTCAATTAAGCCATTTGTATGGTTATTATCATCAGCTGCTGTGGCTTTTCAAAGTCACCATCGAAACTCGAAACTAGATTTCATAATTTTTAAATTAGCACTTATTGAGTTTAATTCGATCTAATCGATTTTTTATGGCCAGTGAGCACTGCACTTGGGATGGCAAAATTATCTGTGCGTGATAGAGTGAGAGATTCTCTGAAATATCAATTTTATCAGACACTTAATTTAATTATAAAATAATGGAAAGAAACTAACGGTTGAGAGAAATAAGTTACGATCAATATCAACAATATTTTTAACTTGGAAACTTGTAACTGTTTTTATTATCATTTCCCATTTGATGGAGCTTCTGTTTCGTAAGTCATTGGTTTATTGAACTATTATATTACTTTGCTTAATATTTCTCTGGATCTTTGTTAGTAAAATATACTTACTATTTACCAGCTTCGTTTTTTATTTAGTTATTATATTTTGTCACAGGTTGTCACAGAACTTTATTTTGGGCTTGAAACTATGATATAAGGTATGTAAAAAAATAGGTCACTGTAAATTTATTTAATCATTTTTGAATTTTTTTAAATATATTGTTCCTCTATTTCTATAGATTTTAAATCTAAAATCACTGTGGAGCCAGCTGAACTTTAACACTTTTTTTACTTTAAGACTCTTGGAATTAAAAATATCGCAGCATACTCATAGACACTGTTCCAAGTCTTCCCTAAGCACCAAAGATTTGATAGATATTTCAAATTGATTGATATTTCAAAATTGCTTACTAAAAAAATGATTAAATTTTATAGTAAAATTCAATAACAATTAATCAGCAAGAGATAAGCAAATAAACCTATATACAAATAAATAAAACTCTGCTGGAAATTCACTTGACACCGTGAAAAGCGGAAATCTTTGACTAACAACTGGCAACTTGGGGATTCCCTCGGCTGGTGGCACTAAGACAGTGCTGGGGAATTCGCTGGCCACTGTTTCCACTTCCGTTTCCGGTACTCGAAGCTGGCATTTAAAACGCAATCGAGAAACGATTCGCCGTGTCTTCGACTTATTCCCATTTCGAAAGCGTTCTATTAGATTTTGATTTTTGAAATGGGCCATTCGGGTCTGGAAAATGGGCGGGAAGTTGGCTAATGAAAATTACCAGGCAACGCCGAAAAGCATGTGAGTTTGTTTTGCCTGTTTGATTATAACGAGCACAAATTACGTTGATTTGGGGCCTTTGCGGTTGCAATTTGTTTGACACAAGTCCCCCTATCCAGTGTGTGTGTGTGTTCGGTGTGTGTTTGGTGTGCTTGGTGTGTTTGGTGTGTTTGTGTGGCCTCTCATTAGTTGCTTGAGGAATTTCATTGGCTTTACCTTTTAATTTGATTAATTCGGCCGCCCAACTTGCTGTGTTCTTTTGGCCTTTCTTCGGCTTAATGGCGGCACGCAACAAAAACAACAAAAATCGTTAATAAAATTTCTATTTCAGTATTTCTCTGCGATTTCCTCGAGACTGGCCAAAGGGTCTGTGTTTTGCAGAATTTTGCTAATTGTTTGGGGCTCTGGAAGTGCACTTGGCATTATAATTTCGCACTACGCGACGGCTGAGAATCCTGGCCAGAGTTGCCGGAAGAACAGGACCAGGACCAGGACCAGAACGACTACCGCACGTGTTGACGCTTCAAACAAAACTGTTGCGCGGCTGAAGACGCCACAACAAACTCGAGTCCTGCCTGGAGTCGTGGTCCTCGGATCCGCGGCCGATGCCCACCAACGGCAGCCGAAGTTGGCCTCGGCTTTGGGTCGGGTCCTTCAGCACTGCCGTTGGCTGTGGAGCAGTTAATGTTTACAAAACTGGCCATCGGCGCCTGCGTCCCTTGGCCGAGCCCGCAGCCGAAGGCAGTCGCCCAGCCGACAGGACACCAGCCGAAGTTACACGACGCCAAGCCGAGCATCGAACCCGAGGCGATGCCACCACGTGGTGAGTTTCCCTAGCCGGCTTCTCTCCGTTTGTTTACGTTGTGTGTTTACATTCCAAGCACTGGAAGCACTGGAAACACGTGGCAGCCTTCGTCCTGCCAGGGGGCAGGAGGGGGGGTGGGCTTGCTCTTTGGCCCTGCGAGTTCGTTGAATCCTGGCGCAGCCAGTGGGGAACGGAATGCCGGCAAGGGCCATTGAAGAGTTGATTTTATTGACTGCCAACGGAAAGGGGAGCTTCAAAACAAAGGATCAAATTTTAAGGTACTCGATGGCAGTTATAGGATTTCCTGCAACCCAAGCGTATGCTTTAACAGGAAGTGCAACTTAAAGTGCAGTGCAGGATTTAGCCATGAATTAGTACGAAATATAGGAGATTGTGTAGGCTAAGGAGAAATTCTTAATATTGTATATTATCTATTATTTTATTTATTAAGGAATTAGCAAGTACCTAACCTCCACCTTCGGCTGTATATTAACTAACACTTAAGGAAATACATACTATAATAATATATAATATTTATATAATATATATAATATATATAATATATTGAATATAAGCATGTAAGGAATTTTAGCTTTACTCCAAGTATCTTCACTTTACTTACTTCATTTATTAAGGAATTAGCAAATACCTAACCTCCACCTCCTGCTGTATATTAACTAACACTTAAGGAAATACATTTATAATACATTTATAATACATTTATAATGTTTATATAATATATATAATATATTTAATAAAAGCTTATAAGGAATTTTAGCTTTACTCCAAGTATCTTCACTTCACTTACTTCATTTATTAAGGAATTAATAATATATAATGTTTATATAATATGTATAATATATTTAATAAAAGCTTTTAAGGAATTTTAGCTTTACTCCAATTATCTTCACTTCACTTACTTCATTTATTAAGGAATTAGCAAATACTAAACTGTAATAACCTAACCTCCACTTCTGACTGTATATTAACTAACACTTAAGGAAATACATACTGTAATAATATATAATGTTTATATAATATATATATAATATAATGTATTTATAATATATAATATATTTAATATAAGCTTGTAAGGAATTTGAGCTTTACTCCAAGTATCTGGCAAATGCAACTCGGAAATCGTTTCGTTTTTAAGACGAGAAACCTGGTCCTTGGTCCCGAGTCCTGAGTCCTGAGTCCTGGCTGCCATTCCGCCTGCATTTTGTGCGCATTTTTCCATCTGATTTGACATTTGTGCTAGGTAAACACAAGAATGCCAGCAACTTTTAATAAGACCAAGGAAATGGACTGGCCAAACAAATGGCCGGGCAAAGTGGGAAAGTGGGAAAGTGGGGTGTCGAGTGCCGAGATTCTTGGCCAGAAGAGCGTGAGTCTGGTGGCTCTTGTTGGCTCTTTTGAGCAATTTAGTTTGCTGCCATTTGCCACAAATAAAATTCGCTTTTTTGGGCCGCCACGGCGTATGCGTCATGTGTTTGCACTGCACTTGTCAGTGTGGCGAGGGACAGGCGAGTTTTGAAGAACTGCCCCTCTCCACCCCCGAAGTTTGGCTACAAAGTGAACCGACCCAGAATCCAGAACACTCTCCTCTAACTAGCTGCCAGTCGGACGGACGGTCGGTCGGACGGTCGGTCGTCGGGTGTTTGTTTGCTCAATTTTAATTAAATTTTTAGCATTGCTCCGTGTTTTGTTTGACACGAAAATTTAAGCAAATTAATTGGCGCCCAATAATAGAGAAATCAAGTGAATTGTTTGCCAGTCGGTAAGTAATTTTAATTAATTTCCCGAGCCCTCCTCCGCGGCGCATCGAAGCTAAAATTGCAATTGCAATCAATGCGAAATCAAGTCAAAGCCCAATCAACTTGTTCAATAGTTTAGCGGGTGGAGGGAGCCGATTCGTAGGTATATGTGAGGGCGGCATCACCTGCAGGTGTCAAGCCCTTGAGCAGGTGTGGCTTACGCAAGTCGAATGGGGTTTATCCTGGATAATGGGACATATCCAGGGGGATTCTCCTTGTAAACCTTTTTTGTGTAGATTTTCTTGTTATAAATTACAGCACAGAAAGGAAATATAAATTACAGGCAGGAAATATTTTAATAAATTCTTGGGCATTTATATTCCTAATTTAAATATATTATTAAATTCAGAAACTGAAATTATATACAATGGGACATGTCTAGGGGGATTCTCCTTGTAAACCTTTTTCGTGCAGATTTTCTTGTTATAAATTACAGCACAGAAAGGAAATATAAATTATAAGCAGGAAATATTTTAGTAAACTCTTGGACATTTATATTCCTAATTAAAATATATTATTAAATGAAAAAACTGGAAATATTTTAATAAACTCTTGGGCATTCATATTCCTAATTTAAATATGGTAAATATATTATTAAGTTCTATACTGCAGTTAAAAATTAAACAAATAAACCCTCTTACTATCAGCATTGTGTCCCATCATGCCCCACCCCTCCTGAGGGGTAGCACCACACACGTGAGACAGGAAACGGCCTTCAGCCCCACATGTCCAAAAGTTCTTTATTACCTCCGTAGCTGGATTATTAAAATTTCATCGAATTACGTGCGAATAATACGAAATTGGCCTTAGCACTCTATGGTGTTCTTGATTTTCGGCTTCCAGCCGCCAGTCACCGTACAATTAAGTTGAATTAGCCCAGGAGAAACTAAGACAAAAGCTGAGAAATTGCCAAAAACTTATCAATTTTTTATTGCATTCGTACATTTATCTGGCTCAAGGTTGCTGTCCCCGTACCCACACCCACACCCAACACCCAACACACAATGCCGGCTGCAGTCCCTCGGTCTCCTCTCCTTTAAGAGCGAAACAAAAATAGCAGCATCCGAAGGATAAGGTCATTGGGCAGGATATTCCTGCCATATAGAAATCTGGCATTTCTGCAGCTTCCACGACGACGGCGACGGCGATGATGATGATGATGAGTGTGCCGTGCCGCCCCACAATAAAGCAAAACTTTTTTGATTACTTTATGCTAACGGCAGCTGCGTCGCGTCCACATTTAGTTTTTGGCTTTGGCCGCAAAGTAATTGCAGGACCAACACTGAGAAAAAATCAAGCGGAAGCAGGAGAAGGGACAGCAGATGACAGCTGGCCGTACAGGGTCTGCAGGGGAGTGACTTTGGGAACACCCAGTCGCCGCATATTGACAGGGTTATGAAGCTGACCAGCCAAAAAAATAACCCTGGCTTTATAGAGTATATAGGCAGCAGAGATACCCCTTGAGAAATAAATAATATAATATAAAATAATATAATATAAAATAAATCTATATTTAAGTACTTAAATAGCTTATATTTATTTGTAACCATTATAGCATTATTTATATTTTGTTATCCACTAAGAATAAAATATTTCTGTATCAGTTTTAAGGCCTGAAGAATTATGAAGACTGCCTTAATGCCATTTGCACCTTCTATGCCTCCTATTTAATTAAAAAGAAATTAGATTTAAGGCCAAAAAAAGAAGGTAATATACCTATAGTATATCAGCTCGGCTGAATGTCCTGCAAATGTAATTAAACGAAAGACGCTTGAAATGCGCGAGCTTGACCGCTCATAAAACTTTGACAATGCCGGCCACGCCCCTTCAGGGCCCCCGCCCGCCGTCACAGTGAATGACCGCTTTATTAGACCAAGAGACATTTGAATCCTGGCCGGGAACATGCCAACAAAAAATCAAAAAAACAAAAAGAAGAGGAGGGTGGCATGCATTACTCATACGACATGTTGTCGTTAGCCAGAAATTAAATTTACGAGAAGGGGGCCAACGGCGGCGGCAGCTGCGGCTGGTTCAGGGCCTGAATGCCAGATCGGATCGGAGGAGCTGGTCCAGAAAATGGAACCGAGTGCAGGCGATAAGGAAGCTGGAAACTGGGACTTGCCACAGTTGATTGGTTAGCACTAAGCGGGAAATTTGCCGGCCATAAATGTGGGTTTTCCCTGCCATTTTCCTCTGGCCCCAAACAGAAACAAAAAATTTACATTCCTTGCTTTTTTCCGCTCCTCTGCCCCTCACGTGGGGTTTATATATGTTACTATATACGTACATGTGTGTATATTTAAACCCCGGACTACGTGTGTGTGTGTGAGTGTGCAATGTTAACTTGGCTGGCCAAAAATGTTGAGAGCCGGCTAAAGTTTCTGCAGCTTCCCCGGCAGTTTTGCGCCCCTCTGCTTGCATATGTGCCGGTTAAGTGGTTTTTGTGGCTGAAAAGCAGAAAACTCATTAAAGTTTATTTCAGACACCAACAACAACAGCGGGAGTGGCAGTGGCAGTGGCAGTGGCAAAAGGGGGGCGGGAGACAGGGGTGGCAACTGCAAACTTCGGTCAAAAATTAAGACATATGCCGAGGCTGAAACCGAAACTGAAACAGAACAGCACGAACTTCACGGTCTTTGTCCATATCTATACAGTTATGCATGTCTCCGTCTTGGCACTTGCCGGTCCCAGCCCCTCCTCACATTCGGCAGACACTAGGGATGGCACAGCATATGCAGATATCGATATCATATCGATACTAAAACGATTAAGGTCTCAGTGATGTGACAATCGAATTTACTTTACTTTATATGCAAGATTTTGAATTTGGATTTTCTAGAAACTAATTTCTGCCTCACATTCGGCAGACACTAGGGATGGCACAGCATATGCAGATATCGATATCATATCGATATTAAAACGGTTAAGGTCTCAGTGATGCGACAATCGAATTTACTTTACTTTATAATCAAGATTTTGATTAGGGATTTTCTAAAAACTAATTTAATTATTTCTGGGATATATCGATAACTCTCTTGTTTGTTATTTATCAATTTATATATTTTTTATATTTAGTTCAAATTATTTTTGTCGATATATCGCGTCTAGCTTCGCCCTATAACACTCGATGGGTCGGGGGAGCTGAATTATATATAGGAGGGGCACTTTAGCTGCGGTTTCCTGGCCCCGAGAACTTTGGAAACTGCAGCGCGGAGAGGGGCTGGCGAAACCCCCCTCGGGAGCGGGTAACAAAGAAAAACAAAACTCCTATTGAGTCGTCACCCACGAGGGTCAATTTACTCAATTCGGAATTTTCCCGCTGCCAGGCCAAGTGACTCTCCAGCAAAGGCTCTCGGCTACGATCGCTGCTGACGGCAACACTGACAAATACATAATATTATTATTCAATTGATAAGTCTACAAGGACTCATAAGTAAATGGAAATAGGCTTAGAACTATTAAGACAATTTAATAATAATAATAATATACATACAGTTAATCTAATCTTTAATCTTGTACCACCATTAAATACGAAGAAATAAATGGATTTACATGAATTAAATAAATATATTAATTGAACATTAAAAATATATTACTTTCACCCCAAAATGAGAGGAACTTAAATGTATTTGAATTGTTACTGATACTTTAAAGGGCTTCTTAACCAGCCAGCTGGCACGAATTTGTTTAAAATTATACTATTACTATCCAATTGATAAGTCTACAAGGACTCATAATTAAATAGAAATGGGTGTAGAATTTTTAAGACAATTTAATAATAATAATAATATACATACAGAATTTAAGGGGTTAATCTAATCTTTTATCTTGTATCACCATCAAATACGAAGAAATAAATTAATTTACATGAATAAAATAAATATATTAATTGAACATTAAATATATATTACTTTCACCCCAAAATGAGAAGAACTTTAATATACATATACAGAGTTGAAAGGGTTAATCTAATCTTTAATCTGTTATTAGGAAACCCTTGTAGCAACAGCAAATACAGAAGAAATAAATTAATTTACATTAATTAAATAAATATATTAATTGAACATTAAATATATATTACTTTCACCCCAAAATGAGGAGAAATTTAATATATTTAAATTGTTACTGACGCTTTAAAGGGTTCATTAATCATCCATCTGGCATGAATTTGTTTAAAATGATACTATTACTATTCAATTGATAAATCCACAAAGACTCATAAGTAAATAGAAATGGGCTTAGAACTTTTAAGACAATTTAAAAATAATAATATAGATTTTAAAGGGTTAATGTAATCTTTTATCTTGTACATAAATTAAATAAATATATTAAATGAACATTAAATATATATTACTTTCACCCCAAAATAAGAGGAACTTAAATATACATATACAGAGTTTAAAGGGTTAATCTAATCTTTAATCTGTTATAAGGAAACCCTTGCAGCAACAGCAAATACACAAGAAATAAATTAATTTACATAAATTAAATAAATATATTAATTGAACATTAAAAATATATTACTTTCACCCCAAAATGAGAGGAACTTAAATATATTTGAATTGTTACTGACACTTTAAAGGGCTCCTTAACCAGCCAGCTGGCATGAATTTGTTTAAAATGATTTTAAATAAAATCTATAATTCCCCCTTATCCTGGCTGGCACACACAAGGACAGGGCTTTGGCTTTGTTAAATATGACATTATATTGTCCGTGTCGCAGCATGTGTTTGGTCAGTTGGTCATTTCGGTCGGTGTTGTTGGCCGGTTCTTGTTGCTGGCACACTCGGCACAAATTAAACAATCTGTTGACAACTATTGGCCACAAAATCTTTGTTAATTGCCTTTTTGTCCGGCCTCAAGGCGGCGTGTGTGTGCGGGTGTTCGGGTGATCGGGTGTGCGGGTGTTCGGGTGTTCGGGTGTTCGGATGTATGGGTGTATGGGTGTATGGGTGTATGGGTGTGTGTATGCAACTAATGGGGCGCCCACAGTTTGCTAATTGCCACGAAACGCCCAACCCTGGGCCGCCCTCCGTGTGCAGTGATATGAAATTAATATAATCGGCATGGTGTCTAAACTACTATTTGGTAAATTTAATTACACTTCGCACACAACTCAAAAATAATCAAACTCAAGTTACTTACCTAAGTGGTAATCCTTAGCTGAAGCAGATATATATAGGGATATAGGGATATAGGTTGATTATAGCATAGACTCTCCACAGAAATATGTTTAAAAAGCAGCGCTAAGTCAGACCACATCCGGTGGAAGTTTACAGAGAAATAAGTGCTGAATTAATATTGCTTATCTCTTAAAAATTAATTAAAAATATAGGTTTCAAGCAAATGCTCTACAGAATAATATAATATATGAAAAGTCCACTAAAAACAGTTTCAATGCCCCAGCCACATCAATATATACATGTTTCTGTTTAATTTTGCATACATAAGATATTTTTCGAGTATATATAGTATGCTTAATAGGAATTTTGATAAGCATTCAATAATGGATGAGATGAGATGAGATGAGAGCTTATGCTGGGCAGCAGGGCATGCCTTATCATCAAATGCCTTATCATCAAAATACAATTAAATATCAACAGCACTTCTCCAATCAAATAAATTATATATATATGTGTGGAATTCAAAA